>JAGFNQ010001573.1:322741-341148 GCA_024364735.1 Boesenbergia rotunda
ATTGTAATCACATTTCATAATGCATTAGCAAGATTGTAGAACTTATAGTTGATGTCAGGGATGCATAGGAGTCAAGATTGGTACAAACTCCATTGTTAAAGGTTTAAACAAATTTGTTTAGGTTTATTTTCTTTCATAAAAGTCCTAAAATCAAGTTTATGGATTCGTTTGATTGGTTAAATTGTTTGGGAAGTTGACATAGAGTATAGAAATGGTGTCGTAGTTTGATATGGCTCGAAATTGAAGGAATGGTGGACTTGGAAAGAAGGGCCGAAAACCTGTAAAACTGAATACAGCCGTATCAGTCGACTGCCACGTCACCAGTCGACTGGTACGGGCTGTTTAGGTTGAGTAAAGCTGTTTTCGATAAGTATAAATTATGAGATTTGAGAAGGAAGTGTAATATGGAATCATGCATGACTACTTAAGTTAGAATATCATTTTTAGATGAATTTAAAAGATTCAAAGAAAAGATTTCCGAAATTTTTAGTCATGTATAAAAGTTGAGAAGTAGAGGAAAGTAACGATCCGTCTAAAGGCAGTAAGAAGGCGGGTCGCTACAATATAAGCAGTAAAACGTGACATCGTTTTGGCCCGTATACTACGATCTTCTAAAGCTAATGAGAAAATCGATGGTCAACCTAGAGATAACATCTTCTCCAAGTGCATCCTTCGGTCGTCATGTGTTGTCAGCATCCTTCATTAACTTCCCTTCAATGGACATTCCACTCCTCGTTTTGTACATTACAAATTAGGAAATCTCGAGTTACATTTGAGTCTAAATCTATTTTACAACTAGAAAAATAGGGATAAAACACGACACGCAGGCCGTATTATGAATTATGTTACAACATGCACACACACATACATCCAATCACATAGGGGTTAAGGCCATAACCATGCACCATGTCATCAATCACACACAATAGATTTATGACATCAATTTTTATTATGATTGTAAAAAAGCTCATGAGCTGAAACCATAGGATATAAAATTTGTTAGGTACAATCAGACCATAACACACTTTTATATTTCTTATGATAATGCTATGGACTTTTAGTTTAATCAACACAAACTTTTGTATCTCGACAAATGCTCATACATTATACAATTCATAACAAAATTATATCCTACTTCTATATCACGTATAAAAGGTTTTCTAAACATTGTATGATCTTTCGCAAGTGGCTCCGATACCACTGTAGAGATCTATAGGCAAATATATTTAAAAATTGCAGTGAAAATAATAGATCTCACGAGCGATCCATGCGAATGAAAACTCATAAAAAGTTAGATCTACAAATTCCTATCTTATAGGTATACCTTTGGTGTGTGCCCTTCGCATATCCCGCTTGTTCGAGGTATGCCGGATCTCTTGCACATTCAAGTGTCTGCGCATCTATGCATATCCACATGAACACGATCTCTCAAGCTTTAGAGAAGAATCGCCTTTGTGGTGCTAGCCACAAGAGTAGATTCATAAAGCAAGAAGGAGAGGGAGAAGAAGGGATTTCGGCCAATGGAAGGAATGTGAAGAAAATGACAAGTAATTCATCTAAATAATAAGAAAAACTCTATTATACTCATCCCATGAATATAAAGAGTTTCTGTCCCGTTAGCTTCCCTCCATTAAAGGCAATAAAACCCCAATTAAAGGAAATGTTTCTCATATGACTCTTCAACTTCTCTTCTCTAATGAAGCAAAACTTTTCATCTTCCTCTATTATTAATTCATTAAATATTTTAATGAATTAATATCTCATTCAAATGTGGATGAGTCTAATCTAAATGAGTCAAACTCAAATTAGATCTCAATCCCATAATCCAATTGGATTCACTTGAGTCTAACTCAATGAATCCAATTCAAATCAAATCATAGTAAAACTAAGATCAATTAATCTCCAAAGCATCGTGTCCTTAGTGTGTGACCCAATAGGTTCTCGTAACGTTGGAAATGTGTTTAAACCACTTTAGACACATAAGCAATGAGTGACATCTAGCAATGAATCAATGTTATCCAAGTGACGAGAAAGTCAAGATCCGACTTAACATCTATGACTATTACAATGTATGACCTTGTCCTTCTATCCTCGATATCTAGATTGACTAATGAGGCATAGAGCGTGTCATCCTCAATCAAACTTTGTGTCTCTTGATCCCCCGAGTTAACTCACTCAAACAAATGAGCTCAATATCTCATATTGACTCATTTGAGCATGACCATGCGTTTCAGTAGTCCTACTCGATCAAGGGGCCCACAGATAACACTCCCGTCATATGGGAGAGATAGATCCCATCTACTTCACTCACATCTCTCCACATAATTCATTACATACCCAGTGATCGCTTTTATAGACCACCCTGTTATGGGTGATGTTTGACGATACCAAGGTACATAACTCCTTATGTAGGGAACCGTAGCGACTTCAAGTCTAAGGACTATTCATACTAATAGTCATATGAGAAACTTTATGACACTCATATGACAATCTATAAATCATTCTCATGGTGGATCAATTCAATAACATTCTCTTATGTATACCTATGTGTCAACTTGATATAATATATTCATGACTTTTGAGCTTAAATTATCAATTGACTTATAGATAGCGTGTAACGCCCCGCCTTCTCTAACTAGCTGTAAGGTCGGGGGTTACTTACTGCTGGATTCTAAAATTTGCGGACTGAATTAAATTCTCTATCAACTGCTAATCATATTATTATTAACTTGAAACAGATTACTGAGGTGTTCGTAAACATTCTTGGCTATATTCTACATGTTTTCATGGCATACAAATACCTCAAAATCATTTCTAAGCAAGAATCGAAATCATGGACTTTGTATCAACTTACTACTAAAGCCAACCAATTCTTCCATCTAAATGCATCTATAGTAGCATTTACCTATCAGAAACAGGTCTTAATCCTTGGTCCGTATAATTCTCTACTATTTATCATGCTTTTTGACAAGTATCACTAACCATGGCATAAGTAGTAACTAAACTAGCATCATTGCATAAACTTAAGCTATAAAACATCATTCCATATGAAAGTCTTATACTAGCATACTACCAAAATCTGAGGACATGTCTTATCATATCGAAATACTGAAAGTGCGGAATCTGCTAAACATAAAGTAAACTTCTATTGCAAGTTCCCAAAGGTCTTTATTCCAAATGCCTCCATCACACACACTTCGCATCGAGCCCGCCGCCTCCGCTACTAAAGCTTTCCTTTACCTTTATCTGCAATATAAGGAAATGCAAACTAGTAAGCATAAAGCTTAGTAAGTACCATCTAACCTCACAAAACCATACAAATGCTGAAATCATGCTTTTAAAAACATAGGCGTAAAATCATATCCTAAAGCATAAACAAAATTGATCATGGCATACTAAGCATACTGAGCATCTGGAAACTAACTGAACTAAGCATGATATTAAAACTGATTTCAATTAACTTTTCTGAGAACTGGAACCTGAAACATATACATATATATAAGTGAAAGTAATATTCATGCTGCTGTGGGCCCGGCAAGATGCTGCTAAAGCGCGCATCCCTAATAGATCCGAGGTAGCTAGTCCCGAACCCATTAGGGTACTAGGTTATCTGAACCTAGGGGCGTACTGTGGAGCCCATCCCAATGGATTATCTAAATCCAAGCACCTGCCATAAAAGTAAAATACTTTTCTTAAATACCTTTCTTTAACCTTGCTTTTGCTAGGCTGTCTAAGCCTAAGGGCGTACTGTGGAGGCCATCCCAATGGATGATCTGAACCCATAGCTGTAGGCAAGGTTAGCTAATATTCATAAACTTGTTAAAACCCATCTAGAGTTTCTTTCATCTAATAATCATAGATTCCTCTCATCTAGAGAAGGATAATTGCTCTTAGAGCCTAAACATGCAATATACTAAATCTAGGGTCACAAATCATGAAACCAAAGCTACTTATACTGCAGGTGAGTTCGCTAGGTTCTTACCAATCAAACAAGTGAACTTTCGGTTAAAACCCGATCTTGGAGCTTCGGAGAGAATTGCAAACGAAACTAAGTTCTTGGAGAAGAATCCCTAACGCAGCCTTCTTCTCGAATCCACCGACACAAGCCCTAGATTTCTTCCTTGGTGGTTCACGCGTGAGAGAGGAAGAGGAAGAAGAGGCTTCGGCGAGAGAGAGGATCGCGAGGGAGAGAAGTCGGCGTCGAGAGGAATTTTGAGAGGTAATTAAACCTAGTTCACCGTAACTCCTCTTTTATACTTAGGGAAGGAAATTTAATTAACTCTGGCTTAACTATAGGTTTCCCTATTTTATTACTACAAAACCGCAACAACCCAACTGGTTAAGCCGTTTCCTTCCCTGGCTTGGGTCGTGGGTTCGAACCCCCACCTATGCCGTTTTATGGTTTTTGCTCTTTTTGCCACTTTCGTCTACGAAAAATTCCGTAAAAATATCCATAAATTCAGAATAAAATCTACGATATTTCTAAAATTAGTTTTGAGAATTTTCGGGCATTACATAGCGGGACATCACAATTGTTCCCTTGCACTCTACCAAGATAAAATGTGTCACTTTACTTTGGCAAATCCAACAATAAATGATCAAGGTAGTTTATGAGTAGCAAACTTTGGTAGACATATCGAGTTGACTTAATTAAATGCCTCTTATTTCTCAATTCAATTGAGATAACATAGCTAAGTCGAGCCTAAAGTTTAATAGTGAGACATCACAATTGTCTAGTCGCACTCTACCAATATAAATTGAGTCACTTTGCTTTAGCAAACTCAACTATAATCGATTGAGGTAGTAGTGAGCATCAAACATTGTAGGCATATTCAATCGACTTAATTATGATGAATTTATCATCTAAACATGCATCACATACACACATTTCATATATCAACATATAAGCAGTAAAACGTGACATGATTATGGCCCGTATACTACGATCTTTTTATGCTAATGAGAAAATCGATGGTCAACCTAGAGATAGCATCTTCTCCAAGTGCATCCTTCGGTCGTCATGTGTTGTCAGCATCCTTCTTTAACTTCATCCTATAATGGGCATTCCACTCCTCGTTTTGTACATTACATATTAGGAAAACTCAAGTTACATTCGAGTCTAAATCTATTTTACAACTATAAAAATAGATATAAAACAGGACACGCAGGGCGTATTATGAATTATGTTACAACATGCACACACACATACATCCAATCATATTTGGGTTAAGGTCATAACCATGCACCATGTCATCAATCACACACAATAGATTTAGGACATCAATTTTTATTATGATTGTAAAAATGCTCATGAGCCGAAACCATAGGTTACAAAATTTGTTGGGTACAATCGGACCATAGCTCACTTTTATATTTCATATGATGATGCTATGGTCTTTTAGTTTAATCAACACAAACTTTTGTATCTAGACAAATGCTCATACATTATACAATTCATAACAAAATTATGTCCTACTTTTATATCACGTATAAAAGGTTTTCTAAACTTTGTATGATCTTTCGTAATTGGCTCTAATACCACTGTAGGGATCTATAGGCAAAAATATTTAAAAATTACAGCGTAAATAATAGATCTCACGAGGGATCCATGCGAAAGGAAACTCATACAAAGTTAGATGTACAAATTCCTATTTTGTAGGTATAGCTTTTGTGTGTGCCCTTCGCATATCCCGCTTGTCCGAGGTATGATGGATCTCTTGCACGTTCAAGTGTTTGCGCATCTATGCATATCCACATGAACACTGAAACGCCCACCCCTTATGTGAGCGACGCGTTACTTTTTTTTCTTTCTTTCGTACATTATTGCATATGAAGCGTAAATATAGAAGCGGAAATCATACTAAATCATGAACATATGCAACTGGATAAATTTTCTTTCTAACTAAACTACTTTAAGCACGAGAATCATAGCATGACATATTTAACAAGTGAGTATATAGTTCTACATTAAGCATGCATATCATAAAGAACTTCAATCCCAACAAGTAGTAAGCGTAAACATAAGAACTAACACATGCAATTTATAAGTAGCAACATTAAGTCCATAAGTAAGAGTAAGACAATAGTAGGATCGTTCTGCCAAGTCACTGCCACACACACACACATGCTCTCCTGCTGCTTCCCCTTCTTTAGAAACCTTTAGTTTGATATGCAACATAAGAAGGTAGACTATAAGCATAAAATGCTTAATAAGCTCCTTGCTTACTCACAAAATCCGTACATCACATATAAGTAGAAATCTACATCATTTGACATAAACATATAACATGAATAAATATTTAAAGCATCTAAAGCACATAAGCATAAACACTTAAAACATAAGCATATGAGTCGTTATTAAGGACATATGGCATGAGTAAGTACTTAGAGCATTTAATATTTGTATAATCTTTAAAACATAATCATGTGCATAAACATTAGACATAGCATATACAATATCAATAAGCATAAACACGTGCATGAACATTAAACATAGCATATGCAATATCATTAAACCTAAACATGTGCATAAACATTCAACATAGCATATGCAATATCATTAAACATAAACATGTGCATAAACATTAAACACAGCATATGCAATATCATTAAACATAAACATGTGCATAAACATTAAGGATGCTCTTTGAAAAATATATATAATATAATACTTGAACATTAACATATCATCATCATTGGGATCCCAGGCTTGTACCCATTCATCATTTGCGCGTATCCCTTAGTAGAGTACGAGGTAGCTAATCCCGACCTACTAAGGTACTAGGCAACCTCTAGCCTAGGGACAATTTCGGTAGTCCAGAACCGGGGCGTTCTTAAGGTGCCCATCCCTTGGACCTTTTTCATGATCCGGTACAAGCCAACACATAAAGTAAAATAACATACATGATTCCTTTCCTTTCCATAGCAATTACTCTTTAGCATAACGTTCATCATTTCTTTTCTTTTCTTAGAAATTGCTCTTTAGACATTCTTTTATTCATAATGTCATACATGTCATGGGAATACATTCAAAGCATAAATATCATCATCATAACTTTCAAGCATGAACATGGTAAGGAAATTCATAACATGCCAACTTATCATTCATGATTCATAAAACACATAATGTTCAATTTAAGACTAAGAATAATACACCTAGGGAACTTGTTTCATTTTTTTTCATCTATCATGGCATAATAAAACATGGATATCTTTAGTTCAACCCTAATTCAATATATACTCTACTGGTCAAAACATTTAGATAGGGTTATCATGGCATAAAAACACAACACAACATTACACAACTCATATACCATGCATACATTGAATATCCTAGTACCAAGAGACATCATCAAGTGAGGTAGTGACCTTAACGCATCCTAAAACCCAATTTAAGATACTGATCATAAACTTCTAAGGTTCATATCAACATGAAAATGACAAAGAAACAAGAGTAATTGATTCATACAACATGCATATAATACATATTCTAACACTAGGAAGTATTAGCAAGGAACATGACATCTTTAACTCTCTCTTTTTTCCCTTTATCTATCATGGCATAATAAAACATAGATACCTTAAATTCAACCATAATTCAACATATACTCTATTGATCAAAACATTTAGATAGGGTTAACATGGTATAAAATACAACACAACCTCACACAACTGATACAACATGCATACATTGAGTATCCTACAACAAAGGGGCATTATCAAGTGAGGTAGTGACCTTAACCCATCCTAAAACCCAATTTAAGAAACTGATCAGAAATTTCTAAGGTTCAAATCAACATGAAAATGACAAAAACAAGAGCAATTGGTTCATACAACATACATATAATACATATTCTAACACTAGGAAGTACTAGTATGTAATATGACATCTTTAACTCTTCTTTTTCTTTCTTTTTGACCCTTATTTAGGGTATTAACCCCACGTGTTCAGAGGGGAAATATGGCCTAAAAATATATATATAACCCTCAAACAACCATTAACAAGGAATTAACATATTAGCTAGTCAAAAGAACCCAAACATCTTCTTGTGGCCAAAAGGTCTATGGCTTCATGAGAGCCTTGGCCTAAACCTTTAAGGGTCTTTTGCTTCATCTTTTTTTTCATCATAACTCATAACATAACATCAAGAAAATATTGGAGTCATTAGATAGAATAAACACAAACCTAAGCCCTAAGTCTCATGTTGGCCGAAACTTGTCTATAGGGAAACCTTCACGATTTTTGCAACACATCGCCAAAAACATACAATAACATGAATCAAAAACATATATAACTATTATGTTGCAGGTGAGGGGAGTCTTACCCTTGTTGTCTTGGTTATAAACCTCGAATAGAGAAAGAAAAGGAAGATTTCTTGACCTTAGAGTACTCCTTGCCTTTGTAGCCTTGTAGAAGAACTTGGATCTTCAAGAGGGAGACCTCTTGTGAAGTTTTCCAAGAGGAAAACTCCTTTGAAATTTTCGGCCAAGAAGGAAAAAGAGAGGGGAGAGGAAAGGTGTAACACCCCAAAATTTCCCCCATATGAAATACTATGAATTCATGAAACATTTTTATGAAATGTTATGATGAGCTTGGTTTAATGGGCTTGATATGGATTAGTGCAAAATGTGATAAAAAGAAAGTGTAGAAATGAGGAAGCAAGGATCGAATCTTGAACCTCCTAGTTGCACTAATCATGTCATAACCAACGCACCAAGCCATGTTTCATGTAGAGAGAATAAGAAACATGCTTGTTAAAGCTAGGGAAGTGAAGAGACATGTCTCTTCATGAGAAAAGTATAAATAAGAGAGGGAGAGGTTGGAATAACTTCTTCTCTTCTTCTTCCTCACTCTCCCCACCGAAACTCATCTTCTTCTCCCTTTCAATTTTCAAAAAAAAATACACCCTAGGGTTCTAACCCTAGGGAATTGGAAGGAAGAAGACCATCCAAAGATCTTGCCCTCTACTAGGGCCAAAGGTTCTAGGGAAGTGCTAATAAGGAGAACACTCACCCTCCTTCAACCAAGGGTACTCTAAAGGTTTAGAGAAAGGGAAAGTCAAGCGAAAGGATGTAAGTATCCCCTCGCCTGCAGTGTAATAGTTGTGTGTGATTCTTTTGCTTTTGTGGTTTTCGAAAATGGGGGGGTTTCCCCTTTGTAAGTTTCGGCCACCCCTTAAGGGGAGGCCTTGGTTACTCCTTGATACAAGAGAAGACCCCTTGAGACTTAGGGTATATACGTATGTTGATTTTCTTCATGATGTTATGAACAAAAACTAGGGTTTTACCCTTGTGTAAGTTTCGGCCAAGGCAAGGAATTTAGGGGTTTAAGAGTTGAATTTCTCTAGGATGTATTTTATGTTTAGTGTATTATATGATAGTGTAGACAAGGTGTTTGTATAAATGTTTGGTTACAAAAACCCAACTTTTTCCCTACCCTACAAGTTTCGGCCAACCCTAGAGGGATTAGGGTTTAGGGTTGCATAATTATCCTATGATGTAATCTATGTTTAATAAGTGGCATGATATGTATGTGAGATGTTTGTGTAAATGCTTGTATGAAGGTTGATTCAAAAACCCTAACTTCCCCTACCCTACACATTCGGCCAACACCCTAGAGTTAGGGTTTGCGAAGGTTAAAATACCTATAGGATATGCTTATGTTTGGGGATAATGATACGTATGTGCATGTGATGTTTAAATGGAAGGTTTGATTTGAAAACTAAGTTTTCCCCTAGCATGATTTTCGGCCAAGGCATGATATATTAGGTTTGTGAAAGTTGATTACCCCATGATGTATGCTATGCTTAGTATGATACATGATGTATATATATATGATGTTTGTATGGGATGTTTGATGTCAAAAACCTAAGCTACCTCTACCCTTGACTTTCGGCCAAAAACTTAGGTTTAGGGTTAAGAAGAACTCAATTAACTCATGAAGCATGCTACCACTTCGTATGACATGAATATGATTTATGTGACCAATCTTGTCATATATAAGTATGTGTAAGTGGTTGAAATATGATGTATGTATGAGCATGTTAATATAGCCCATGGGGCACCCTTTATGAATTGCATGTGATGTGTATGATAAAATGCTTGAAAGGATACTCCACTAAGTATGGGATCAAGAGCACCCCTTATGTTGTGTGGTGTGTCCCTATGGGATCATGAGCACCCTTGAAGAGTGGTGTGTCCCTTAAGAATGGATTGGAGTACTCCTTAGCATATATGTAAAAGCATGATAAGTATTTTACTTTAGAAGTTGTGTACCCGACTCGGAAGGGGGTCGTTAAACAAATCCGGGGTGCATGTTAACGTAAGGTCATGGCTCCGGTAGGACGGAAGGGTCCTGCTCTAATTGATTGGTGGCTCGCTACCCCAATTCATTAGGGAACGCGCAATAGGTAACGCGCGATATGTGGTACACAACTGGGCCCTATATGATATGGATGTATTTTTAAGTAATACCTTTATGGAATTGTTTTGAAAACATTTATTATATGTGAAGGGTATGCTTAAGGTACTTTATACTGCATGCTTAGAAACTTGGTTGTTTAGTATGCTTTGATGAACTCATGCTTATGATTTGTTATGTGTACATGTTGTATTCTTTCGTATGGATTTTGCGAGTAGGACAGGATCCTTACTAAGCATTTGTGCTTACTAGTTTATGTGTTGTCTTATGCTGCAGATAAGGGTAAGGAACACTTAAACTAAAGGAAGAGGCAGGAGGCTGAAGATGTGTGGGGTGGTGGCTCGGGAAAGAAAGATTCTTATATCTACTTTATTATGCTTATGTTATGCTCCTTAACAATGAATGTTAGTGATTAGGATTGATATTGCATGATGGTGATTACACTTGGAATTTTCATATACTTGATTTTGTTTGATTATATTATGGTTTGAAATAATATGTGAATTTATCATGTTATGGAATAACTCTTGATTAAAATATTTCAAATGATGTTCTAATGATTCAAGCATGATATTTAATTGACATGTACTGGCAAGTATGCTTAGCACTTGTAAATATCACTTGATAGTTTTAGACAAGCATGCTCAGCACTTAGTCCTTGCCCTCTTACTTTTATTGTATGTCAAAATTTCATTATATGGATGAATGACTAGTACGTAACCCCGCCCCGAGAGTAGATATAAGGGCGGGCGTTACAAAAGGCCTTGGTGGAAGAGAAGAAGAGAAAAGTAACTTAAGCCTCTTCACTTCTCATCCCACCTCTTTATACTAAGTGAAGGGCAAGTGAAAAGGCATGGTGCCTCCTCTCATGGTGACTCTTCACTTCCCTTATCCTTACACCTATCTACAATTCCCTTTATCCTCCTAATAGCACTCCCTTGCTAGGTGAATTGGTTACATATGCATTCTTAAGGCTTACATCATCTCTAAGGTCCAAGGTTCAATCCTTGGCTCCTACATCATTTTATTTTATTTTATTTTTTTTTGAAAGCCCATCTAAGGTAAGACCCATTACATGATGTGTTATTTCTTTTATCCTCATGGGGCCCATTAAGATAACTAATGAAGTGCTATTTAAGACCCATTAGGGATTTCCACCATTTAGAGCCCATATAAGGCCTATTAACACTTACACTAAAATTCCCACAACTCTAACTATCATGTTAGTGATATGAGAGAAGTGTCCTAAGGCAATCGCCTTATGATTGTAAACATTTATTTTAATAAATGATAATTCACTATTTGAGTATACATGTTTGTGTATTTGATTCGGATCTTAAACTCATCTACTGAATGTCCGCAATACAATTCACAGCATAAGAGAATTTGTGATGGGATCACAACTAGTGATTATCTCTAAATGTGCAATTGTGTGTTGGATCGAGAGATGCGATAGAGGGGGGGTGAATGTCGCAAATCGTTCGGATTTAAAAAGAGCGGATGCGCAGCGGAAATAAAAGAAAAACAGAACAATGCAAACACAGTCGGTTTACTTGGTTCGGAGCCTGGGTCGACTCCTACTCCAAGGCCCACGGTCGTTGACCGTTTTCTGCGGGCAATTCTATAAGTTCGTAAATGTTTACAAGAAAGATTATAACAAGAACAGTTTAGTAAACTTTAAATACAGCTCTTCGTTACCGACGTCCGGTGTAGATCGAAGTTTCGGAGCAGCGGGACGTTGTCAGCTCGAGTTGGAAGATTTTTGGAGCGTGTCGCGGAAGCAGAAGAGCGCTGAAGTGTCGAAGCAATTGATGCTCTGAAGAAGGAGGTCGAGGGCCCTTTATATAGGGCCTGGGGGCGCCCTGGTCGACGGGGGCGCCCCCCCACGTGGCGCTTGATCCCCAAAAGGCGCGGTCAAGGGTTTATCCCTAAGAACTCGGGATAACCCTTTGACGGGGGTGCCCTAGACGCTGGGGGCGCCCTGGTTGACTCGGCCAGCTCTTATCCGCAGCACTGAGGTCTCCTCGGCAAGTCTGGCTGGGGGCGCCCTGGGCGTGTAGCGTAGACAAGGCAGTGTTGTTTTGCAATGGGGGCGCCCGGGACAGCGGAGGTGCCCTCAGAATGTACTGTCGAGGTTCTTCTGGTTGTGTTGTGTTTTATGTTCACCTTGGGGGCGCCCGGGACACTCCGGGCGCCCTGGTCAGCGATCGCCTCTTTCCTTTGAGGTATTCTGAGCTGCAGACACACGTTCCTTTGGTCCTGCATCCAGGGTTAGTCCAAAACACAATAAACCAATAACATAATGAATTATACAGCCTTGGCTGTCTTGGTTCTGACTTTGGTCTCCAAAATGGAGCCCTAGGTCGAACCGACGCCTAATGTTCCCTCAAGGGGAACGCGTCCTCACCTACTCCTCTCGGGAGAATTTACCTGGTGCCAACCGAATCCTCCAGTTGGACTTTTGCCCGGCAGTCCTTCGCCAGGTCTTGAGTTGCCAAGCTGCCCTTCGCTTGGTGCCTAGCTGCCCTTCGCTAGGTCTTTTCTTCTGGCAGCCCTTCGCCAGTGCCTAGCATTCCTTCGCTAGGGTTTGTCCATTCTGGCAGTCCTTCGCCAGAGCCTAGCAGTCCTTTGCTAGGGCTTTTCCTGTCTGGCAGTCCTTCGCCAGTGCCTAGCATTCCTTCGCTAGGGCTTTTCCTGTACACTCAAGAAACTTGTTAGACAACAACTAACCCTTAACTTTTGAACCCTTTTGCCAATATCAAAACACAGGTTTGACTTGGGTGCATTCTGCACCAACAATCTCCCCCTTTTTGATAAATGGCAACCTAGTTCAAAAAAGTTAAGGAAAAAAATGCTGAAATTGAAATCCTTAAGTTAGATTCCCTCCCCCTGGAAGAAATCCCCCCCTAGGTTTTTCAAACATAGGTGATGTGAGTTAAGTACTTAGAAGATTTCATGTTTTGATAATAAGTTGGGAAATCTGCTAAGTTTTTCGAAAAGATGTTCTATGTTTGGAAAACTTTGAAAACCTTAGACAAATTTTCAGTTTTAGAAACATTTCAGACTTTGGAAAATTTTCAGTTTTAGAAAATTTTAAAGAATAATTTGAGCAAAAATTAATAACACTTCAAAGTTAGAAATTTTAAGCAAAAAAAAACTAAGCTTAGAAATAATTCAGAGTTTAGAAATTTTTACAGGATAAATTTAAGCTCTGAATTTCTAACTTTGAGTTTAAACTTTTTTTGAATAAAGGAAAAATTTGAAAAAAAAACTTTTTGGGTTCCCTCTTTCCTTTCCAACTCTCCCCCTTTGACATATATCAAAAAAAATGCAGAAAAATATTTGCAATAATTAAAGCATTTGCTGTACTGAATCAAACTGGAACCTAAGTCTGGTTAAATCTTTAGGGACGTGTCTAACCCAATTAGCTACTTACCAACTGTTATAAACAGTAGTTTTCGCTAGGGTTAGTCAAGTTAAGTGCATTGTTCAAGTTAGATTGTCTAAACTTGACACTTAACCTGATTGCTGTTCATTTAGTGCCCCAATTGCTGCCGATGTACTGACTTAAAGCATCTTGAATTGAGGCAAAGACCTAAGCATCTCAACCCTTTCTAGGTTATCAATCAAAAAGTATCCTTAGGTGCTTGTGAGATGCTGGCTTCTAAGTCTATAGGTGCATGCAGTTCTAGGGTTAGAGCCTAGGCTAAGTCCATTTCGAAGAAAACCCTAGTTTTGAAGGGGGTAGTTTTTTAAAATAAAACTAAGTCAAAAAAGATTAAAAAGACTTTTAAAATCAAGGTAAACCATTTTTAACAAAGAAAACATTTTAAAATCAATTAAGACATTTTCATTTAAAGCAGAAGCCAAAAATGATTCTACTCTACTAAGCATAACCCTAACTGCCTTCTTAGAGAGCTAAACTCAGATTCAGGTAGGGGTTTAGTGAATATGTCAGCTAGGTTGGACTTGGAGTCTACATGCTTAAGGACTATTTCACCCCTAGCTACGTGATCTCTTACAAAGTGATGTTTTACTTCTATGTGTTTGGTTCTAGAATGTTGTATTGGGTTTTTGGTTAAGTTAATTGAGCTAATATTGTCAATATTGACTTGGGTCTGATTGTAGTCTAGCTGAAAGTCCTTAAGAGTATGCATCATCCATAGGAGTTGAGCTACACACTCTCCTAAGGCTACATATTCAGCTTCAGTTGTTGATAAAGCAACACAATGTTGCTTTCTACTGCACCAACTTACTAAGCTGTTTCCTAAAAGTTGACAGCTTCCACTTGTACTTTTTCTATCTAATTTACAACCAGCATAGTCAGAATCAGAGTATCCTGACAACTTAAAGGATGAAGTCCTAGGGTACCATATCCCTACATTTAGGGTGCCCTTAATGTATCTTAAAATTCGTTTTAGGGCTGCTAAGTGAGTTTCCTTAGCACAGGTTTGGTACCTAGCGCACATTCCTACTGAAAAAAGTATATCAGGTCTGCTGGCTGTAAGGTATAGTAGACTTCCTATCATACTTCTATAAAGTTTTAGGTCTACTGGTTTACCATCAGGGTCATTATCTATTTTCACATTTGTGGCCATTGGGGTATTTATACTTTTAGAGTTATCCATTTTAAATTTCTTAATTAGTTCTTTAGCATATTTAGATTGATGTATATAATTTCCATCCTTAGTTTGTTTGATTTGTAATCCTAAGAAGAAATTGAGTTCCCCAACTAAACTCATTTCAAACTCATTTTCCATTATTGTTACAAATTCTTTTAGAAATTCAGAATTAGTTGATCCAAATATTATATCGTCTACGTAAATTTGGGCAATAAATATATCCTTTTCTAAAATTTTAACAAACAAGGTTGGGTCAATTTGACCTTGTTTGAATTCTTTAGAAATCAAGTAGTTGGATAGTCTTTCATACCAGGCCCTAGGTGCTTGTTTTAGTCCATAAAGGGCTTTGCTAAGTTTATAGACATAATCTGGTTTTTCTATATCCTCAAATCCTGGGGGTTGTCCTACATAGACTTCTTCCTTAATGAGCCCATTCAAGAAGGCTGACTTTACATTCATTTGGTATAATTTGAATCCTTTATGGGATGCAAAGGCTAGTAACATCCTAATAGACTCAAGTCTAGCTACAGGGGCATAGGTTTCATCATAATCCAACCCTTCTACTTGGCTGAATCCCTTAGCTACTAAGCGGGCTTTATTTCGGACTATTTCACCTTGATCGTTTAACTTATTCCTAAATACCCACTTAGTGTCAATTACGGATTTGCCCTTAGGTTTAGGTACTAACTCCCAGACTTGGTTTCTCTCAAATTGGGCTAACTCTTCTTTCATGGCTAAGATCCAGTCAGGATCAGGTAGGGCTTCCTCAATAGTCTTTGGTTCAATCTTTGAAATCATGGCTATTTGACTAAGATTTCTATAGGAAGCTCTAGTTCTGACTCCTAAGGTTGGATCACCTACAATTTGGTCAGTTGGGTGACTGAGTCTGGGTTTCTTGGTTTTTCTAGTACTTGGCTCAGCTTCAGGTCCAGCTGGTCCAATAGGTTCAATTCTGGGTTCATTGGTTGGTTCAACTGATTCAGAAGTTGTTTCAATTGTTAAGTCATTAAAGGGTTCAGTTAGGGTTTCAGAGTTATCTTCTTGATCAGTATTTGGTGAAGCTAAGTCAGAATTATCAGATTTTGAGTAAGTTTCTTCATCAAATATTAAGTTGGTTGTTTCTTCAATTTTCTTAGTTATTTTGTTGTAGACTCTATAAGCTCTACTTGTTGTAGAGTATCCTAAAAAGATACCTGGGTTTGACTTGGATTGGAATTTTCCAAGATAGTCTTTGGTATTAAGAATATGGACTTTGCATCCAAAGATTCTAAGATAGTGTAGGTTTGGAAGTCTATGGTAGTAAAGTTCATAGGGTGTTTTATTTAACCTTTTATTAAGCAGAATTCTATTTTGGATATAGCAAGCTGTGCTAATTGCTTCTGCCCAATAGTGGTTAGGTAGGTCAAATTCATTGAGCATAGCCCTAGCAGCTTCCTGTAGGGTTCTATTCTTCCTTTCTACTATGCCATTTTGTTGGGGGGTTCTAGGACACGAAAATTCGTGTTTATATCCATTTACTTTGCAGAATTCTTCGAATCTTTGATTCTCGAATTCTCCCCCGTGGTCAGATCTAAGTCTTTTGATTTTGGTATCATTTTGATTGTCAATCAATTTACAAAAGTTGTTAAATAGGTTCAGGGTTTCATCTTTGGTCTTTAGAAACCTGACCCAGGTGAACCTAGAGTAGTCATCAATTATCACTAAGCAGTATCGATTTCCACTTAGTGACTTGGCTCCATGTGAATCAAATAGGTCAAGGTGTAGGAGCTCAAGTGTGGTTTGGTTTTGATCAGATTGGATCAATTTGTGACTCGACTTGGTTTGTTTGCCTTGATTACAGGATTCACATATTAGGTTTTCATTATTCTTAATTTTGGGGACACCTTTGACTAAGCCAAGTTGGGTAATTTTTGAGATAGTTCTTAGATTGGTATGACCTAATCTCCTATGCCAGAGTTTTGATTGTTCTAACTGTGTTAACATGCATTTGGGTATAAGGGGAAGATTTATAGTGTATACATTATTTTTCCTAGTGCCCTTAAGCATGATTTCTGAGTCTTGTGTATTTCTAATCAGGCAATTAGAATTGTTGAAAGTAACTAAATAACCAGAGTCACATAACTGACTTATGCTAAGTAAGTTAAAATTGAAGTTTTCCACCAATAGAACTTTCTTAATAATGAAATTGGATTTAAGTTCAATATTACCTGACCCAATTACCTTGAGTGTAGCATTGTTACCAAATGCCACTGAGCCCAGATTTTTGAACTTGAGTTTAGTGAACTTCAATTTGTCCCCAGTCATATGTCTGGAGCACCAGCTATCTAACATCCATTGGTCCAAATCTTTATGTTCCTACACATAAAGAATTTTAGATGATTTGGATCCAATTTAAGTTAGGGATAGCTTAAATTGAGTTTCACTTCCTAGTCTGTCTCACCCCAGTCTAGGGTTTTCAATCACGTTAACCTTAAGGTTTTTGTGAGACAGGTTTGGTGGTAGAAATTAGTTTTGAAAAGGAATTTCAATTTATTTTCGAAAAAGTTATTTAATTTTGAAAACAGATTTTTAAACAAATAAGTTTAGAAATTTTGGAAAATAGATTAAGTGATTTTTGAAAAAGAAATAAGTTTATGAAGTAGAAGTTTTGAAAACAGATTAGAATCTATAATTATTTGAAATTTGAGTTAGATTCGAATTTGACAAAAGATAATTTGAATTTGAATTTCAGAAATTGGCTTCCAGGTCTTGGCGAGGCACTAGGCCTTCTTTGGCCGTAGCCTTATGGGATCATCCACCCTTTCCTTGACAAAGCCTTTTAATGAATTTTCATTTTCAAATTAAATTAAGTCATTTTCTGGTCTAACTAGCTTGGATCTTGGATCGGTAGCTTCGGCTGGTTTCACCAGTCTAAAGAGACCAAGTAGACTTGATCTTATTAGAGTTGGTTTCCCCAACGTACTATCATCTCACCTCCTCCCAATACTATGTTTTCAAGTTTCAAGTAATTTAGTCCTTAAATCTAAGTATTCCTTAAATCTAAGCATGACAATTTGCAAAAAATAAATAAACAAAAACCAATCAATTAAAAAAAATTATCTAATTATAAAAATTGTTTTGATTTTGGCTCCCCCTGGACTAAAGCCTCTGTATGGGTTAGGCAAGATGTGAATCTTGTCCTTGGGGATCCAAAATTGATTTGAACCAGTTGGTTTAGTCAGGCACAGTTTTGGCACCCATGCCTGAACCTTAGGTCTTGACTAGTTCAGTACAGCAAAGTAAGATCTTTGCCGAGATTTGGTTCTATAGCCAAGTCCGGATCGTTTAGAACAGACTTCTGTTTTCCCAGAATCATATCAAGTTCT
>JAGFNQ010001573.1:349960-518824 GCA_024364735.1 Boesenbergia rotunda
GAATCTATAGAGATAGATCAAAACGGTTGCTTAGTCTTTCGTAGTCTACATATATAGACCGAGTGCTAAAAGGGTTTAGCATGTCGGAATCCAAGAAAGGATACCTTCCCATCAGGCATGGGATCAACCTTTCAAAGTCTATGTGTCCGCGCACAGAATACTAGAGGATTTGCATGAATAAGATTCCCTATGCATCCGCGATAGGATCTATCATGTATGCTATGTTATGTACAAGGCCCGATGTATCGTATGCTCTGAGCGTCATGAGCAGATACCAATCTGATCCAGGAATGGATCATTGGGCGGCTGTCAAGACAATCCTTAAGTACTTAAGAAGAACTAAGGATGTGTTCCTAATATATGGAGAAGGAGATATGGTAATACGTGGGTATACGTGGATACGTATTTACTTTGAATGGAGGCGCAATAAGTTGGAAGAGTTCCAAATAAGACACCGTAGCGGATTCTACCACGGAAGCAGTCTGGATCAAGAAGTTTGTCTCAAAACTTGGTGAGGTTCCAACCATTGATGAAGCAATACCGGTTTATTGCGACAACAATGGAGCTATTGCACAAGCAAAGGAACCAAGGTCTCATCAGCGATCCAAACACGTGCTTCGCCGCTATCATCTGATCAGAGAGATTATAA
This sequence comes from Boesenbergia rotunda, assembly GCA_024364735.1. Classification (NCBI taxonomy): domain Eukaryota; kingdom Viridiplantae; phylum Streptophyta; class Magnoliopsida; order Zingiberales; family Zingiberaceae; genus Boesenbergia; species Boesenbergia rotunda. The sequence continues at coordinate 350,610 of JAGFNQ010001573.1, forward strand.
GTAGGAATGATATACAAATTGAGAAAATCCCCACTGAAAGGAATTTAGCGGATCCTTTAACTAAGGTCTTGCCTCAAAACAAGTTTGAGGGTCATGATAGAGCCTGTGGTATAGGATACCGTAGCGATTGGCATTAAGCCAAGTGGGAGTTTGTTAATGATATGAGAGAAGTGTCCTAAGGCAATCGCCTTATGATTGTAAACATTTATTTTAATAAATGATAATTTACTATTTGAGTATACATGTTTGTGTATTTGATTGGGATCTTAAACTCATCTACTGAATGTCCGCAATACAATTCACAGCATAAGAGAATTTGTGATGGGATCACAACTAGTGATTATCTCTAAATGTGCAATTGTGAAGTATTGAAAATATCCCTAGTCGATGAATTGATAAAAATGGACACTATCAATTCTGTTGAGACTAGCATAGGTTATTCTCTAATCAGCTGATTCTCACTGGCTGGTGGCATTGGGATGTCCGAAGATAAACATGGATGCTAGTTGAGGGAACTAGTTCATTGGAGTGACTAGCTGTAAAACTTCATATGGTAATCTATATAGATATGTCAATGAAGTTCTTACTGCAGCTTATGTGCGATGTTCCTTTGACTTGCGGTGTTCAAGTCATCTTGGTCATGGAGACTTATACATTAACATCTTAAGCAAGCATCTCCAAGGAGATGTTGACCCAGGATGATTGGGTATAAGTCGAAGTGCCCAAAGATGTTTGAACAGCCTACAAAGGATTCACCACTGCTTGCGAGGAGATGTATGCCCAGGCCTATCGTCGGATTGTTACTCAAAGCCTCTGGCCAGAGCATGTCAGGTTTAGAGTGCGAGTCTCTTAATACATGAGAGTAATTAGAAATCCAAAGGACGAGAAAGACACTACTTGGGCTAGGTGTGACGTAGTCAGTCTAGTGGGGACTGACACAAACAGACCATGTCCTGAACCAAGTGGGTATAAGATTGTGAAGGGAATGGGGCACGATTCATTAGAGCTGCTGAAGGGTTTCAGAATTACTTCTGAGGTCAAACCGTTGATCTTTCGATTAATTGGGGGTCATGATGTACTACTAGGTGCCACTCATGATCGTTCTATAATTAGTTGATTATAGACGGCCAACATAAATCGAAAGCCTATTTAGTCACACGCACTACGAGTAATCCGAGGGATTTAAAACGAGTTGAAAATTGGATTTTCCAATCAAGAGAAATAAGTCGAATCTGAGTTAATCAGAGGCGCAACGGAAACTTAAAATGGCTAAGTCTTTTGAAGGCTTATTGGGCGAATTAAATGAGTTTAATTCGCGATCGGTTCGGTTTGGTTTGGCCGGCCAAAGAGGGTGCTAACCCCCTTTGGTTTGGCCGGCCACAACAAGGGGAAGAAACCAATTTATTTGGTTTAATTAATAAAATAAATCTAGCGCGATTTGTTTTATAAATTATGGATAAATAAATTTGTGTAAAGAAATTTATATAAATAAATTTATAGAAATTTATTCTTTCATGGAAAGTAAAATAATCCATGGAATGGTTTATTTTAATTTTATAAAATCAATTATGAATTGATTTTTCCATAATAAGAAAGTTTATAAATTTCTTATAAAATTTTTTCCATAATAAAAGGAGAGAAGATATTTATTTTATTATAAAGTTAGTTATAATAAAACTTAGCTTAAACGGAATAATTAATAAGAGAATTTATAGGATAAATTTCTTATGAAAATTCGGTTAAGAGGGAGACTTGGCAAGGGAGAGGTTACTATATAAAGGAACCAAGGCTAGGCTTGAATTCCTTAATCAATTGAGTAATCAAGAGATTAATTCTCTCCCTCTCTCTTAATCTCTCCCTCTCCTTCTCTCTTCTCCTAGGGCCGGCGCCCACTTCTTCTTGTTAGGGCCGGTGCACCTCCCTCACATCACCTTGAGATTGGCGTGAGCAACCATCATCAAGAAGGAGCCAAACAAGAAGAAGAAGAAGCGGGACGCATCTCCTTCCTTCTCGGAATTTAGATTCCATTTCTTGTTGGTAAGTTTCCATTCTTTTCTCTTGTTCTTCTAGTTGTGCCTTTCGAGAATCTAGTAGTTCTCGTCGGCACAAAACTCGTGACTTTGCGAAGTCATCCCAAAGAGAACTCGGCGTGGACGCGAATAGAGGCGGAGCTTCCAAGGGACGCTACGGTTGGATCTCGTCCCTTTCTTCGAGTTACGCGAGGTACAAAGTAAATTAGTTTACTTTTCCGCAAAGTTTTAATTTATGATTACGTCCACACATCATAAGGTCGCATGCTAGATACGTGGTTAAAATAATTTGTGAAATTATTTTATGCTAATTCTTCCGCTGCACGTAAAATTTTAAAATATTACGAACCCGTATCCTTGTCAACATGCACCCGGTCCCAACATATCATTCATGCAATCCTACTCAATATTAGGGATAATATTGAAGGGAATTTTAGTGGGGTGTTACAATTCTCCATACCTTTTGGAATGTTCGTCCTCGAACTTAAAATAGATCTGGAAACTTTTGTTTCATATCGTCCTCGCGTTCCCAGGTAGCTTCTTCAGATTGTTGACTTTGCCACAAGACCTTGACTAAGGATACATCTTTGTTCCTCAGTCTCTTGACATCTTGATCCAGGATCCGTATGGGTTTGCTTTCATAACTCAGGTCCTCCTGGATTTGTACGGCCTGCGGCTCTATCACTTGGTCTGCATTGGGAATACATTTCTTGAGCATCGATACGTGGAATATGTTGTGGATTGATGACATCTCCTGAGGTAGCTCGAGCTCCTAAGCCACCTTGCCAATTCTGTTCAGGATCTTGTACGGTCCCACATAGCGTGGACTTAACTTTCCTTTCTTCCTGAATCTCATTACTCCTTTCATAGGAGCCACTCGGAGGAACACCAAATCCCCGACACCGAATTCCAAAGGCCTACGTCGCTGATCAGCATAATTCTTCTGCCGGCTCTGAGCAGTCTCTATTCTTTGGCGGATATTCTGTATAGCTCGGGTGGTGTCGTCAATGAAATCCGTCTGGAGTTCCATCTCTTTCTTTTCGCCTCCTTCGTACCAACAGATCGGAGATCTACATCTCCTCCCATACAGAGCTTCATAAGGTGTTATTCCGATAGTAGCTTGGTAGCTATTATTATAAGCGAATTCCACCAAGCATAAATATCGGCACCAGCTCCCTTTGAAATCCAGGGCACAAGCTCGTAACATGTCTTCCAGTACTTGGTTCACCCTTTCGTTTGCCCATCTGTCTGAGGATGAAAGGCGATACTGAATCGCAGCTTTGTGCCGAGAGCTTTATGAACGCATTCCCAAAATTGTGAGGTGAAACGACCATCTCTATCTGAAATGATGGTCTTGGGAATACCATGTAGTCTGATAATTTCCTTAGCATATAGTTGAGCTAGTTGCTCGACTGAATAGGTCATCTTGATCGCTAAGAAATGTGCCGATTTCGTCAATCTGTCGACGATAACCCATATAGCATCGTATCCGTTCGTGGTCTGGGGAAGCCCTGAGATGAAGTCCATAGAGATGTCTTCCCATTTCCACTCCGGAATTTGAATCGGTTGCAGAACTCCTCCGGGTCTCTGGTACTCTGCTTTAACTTGTTGGTAGGTCAGGCAGGTACTGACATGCTGAGCTACGTCCCTCTTCATACCGAGCCACGAAAATCTCGTTTTCAGATCTTGATACATCTTGGTAGATCCCGGGTGCATAGAATAAGGGGTTCCGTGAGCCTCCTCCAGTATCTTCTTGCGTAGCTCCGGATCGTTAGGGATACATAGACGATCCCTAAGGTATACTATTCCATTATCGGTGATATGAAAACCCTCGCCTTTTCCTTCTAGAATATCCTGCTTGATCTTCTGAAGGCTTGGATCATCATTCTGCTTGTCTAGTATGTCGTTGAATAATGTCGGTATGATTGCCATGGTCGAAAGTCGTCCGGAAATAATCTCGATTCCGTAGTTCACAATTTCCTTTTCCAGCGGTCGAGATAATACTGATAAGGACATCAAGGCGGCACTGGACTTCCTGCTGAGTGCATCAGCCACTTTGTTCCCTTGCCTGGATGATAAAAGATCTCGCAGTCATAGTCCTTTACCAGTTCGAGCCATCTGCGTTGTCGCAGGTTAAGGTCCTTCTGAGTGAAGAAATATCGCAGACTCTGGTGATCTGTATATATCTTGCACTGTGCTCCGTATAGATAGTGTCTCCATACCTTCAGAGCAAAGACCACAGCTGTTAACTCTAAATCGTGAGTGGGATAGTTCCTTTCATGTTCTTTAAGTTGCCTAGAGGCATAGGCAATAACTTTACCACTCTGCATAAGTACAGCTCCGAGTCCCAGTTTGGAGGCATCGCTGTACATGTCGAAGCTCTTGTCATCTTCGGGAAGAGTAAGAATTGGAGCACTTGTAAGTCTCCTTTTCAGCTCCAAGAAACTCCTCTCGTATTCTTCTGTCCATACGTATTTCCGGTTCTTCCTGGTGAGGACCGTCATAGGTGCTGCGATTCTGGAGAAGTCTTCCACAAACTTCTGGTAATAGCCCGCTAGTCCGATAAAACTCCTGACTTCGCTAGCATTCTTCGGCCTATTCCAGTTACTCACGGCCTCGATTTTCTTCGGATCCACCATGACTCCGTCCTTGCAAATAATATGACCTAGAAAAGCCACTTGATCGAGCCAAAATTTGCATTTGGAAAACTTGGCATATAACTTCTTTTCCCGAAGGAGCTGTAATACCATCTCTAGGTGTTCAACATGCTCTTCTCGATTTCTCGAATAGATGAGGATATCGTCGATGAAGACGATCACAAACTTGTCAAGAAATGCCGAGAATACCCGATTCATCAGGTCCATAAACATAGCGGGAGCATTAGTTACTCCGAAGGGCATGACGACGAATTCAAAGTGTCCGTATCTAGTCCGGAAAGTCGTCTTCGGAATATCGTCTGGTTTCACTTTAACTTGATGGTAACCGGATCTAAGATCGATCTTCGAAAAGACGGTAGCTCCCTTCAGTTGGTCGAACAGGTCGTCGATCCTTGGAAGGGGATACCTGTTCTTAATCGTCACATTATTTAGAGCTCGATAATCTATTCACATGCGCATAGTTCCATCCTTCTTTTTCACGAACAGTACCGGAGCTCCCCATGGAGAGTGACTCGGGCGAATAAAACCCTTGTCGAGTAACTCCTGCAACTGCCCTTGAAGCTCCTTCAATTCACTGGCGCCATACGGTAAGGTGCCTTGGAGATCGGATTAGTGCCAGGAATCAATTCGATCTCAAATTCAATTTCTCTATCCGGGGCCAATCCTGGTAGATCGTCTGGGAATACCTCCAGATAATCGCATACCACTCTGACATCCCTTAGTTACTGATCATTTGTTTGAGTGGAGCTGACCACATATGCTAGAAAACCAGTGTATCCTTTCGCTAGCATCTTCTGCACCTTTAGAGCCGATAAGAATTTCCCGGTTCTCTTCCTTGGCTCTCCGATGAATTCAAACATAGGTTCCGCCTCGGGCTGGAAAACCACTTTTCTCTTACGACACTCGATAGTAGCACCGTATTTGCTCAGAAAATCCATACCCAATATTGCATCATAATCTTGCATGTCGAGTACTATCAGGTCGCAATAGAGATCTCTTTCTGTGATTCTGATTGGTGCTGCACGCAACACGTGGGTGGATGCCATTGTCTCTCCCGAAGGCAGGGTTGTTAGAAATTTACAGTCTAGAATTTTAGAGGTATGTCTATCTTCTTAGAGTAAGGCATGGAAATAAACGAATGTGTTGCTCCAGTGTCAAATAATGCAGTAGCATGCTGACTGTAAATAAAGATCTGACCTGTAACAACCGTCGAAACATTCGTTGCGTCTTCCTTGGTAAGTGAGAAAACCCTGGCGTTCGTCATAACTGGCGGGGCTTCCAATCTGCCTTGACTTATCTGAGGACCTTCCAGTGCAGCTTGCATATAATGCAGTTGGGTAGGGGCACCCTGGTGCTGGATAAGCTGCTGAGGTGGCACTTGAGGTTTGTTAGGACAGACGATGGCCTTGTGTCCTTCCAATCCGCAGGTGTAGCATTTATTTGTACCTCTGCGACATTCTCCAAGATGCGTATTTCCACATTTCGCGCATGGGTTGTACTTGGGCTTCTTGTTCGCTGGATCGCCTTTAGAATTGTTCCATTTCATTTTGTCGTTGCGGTTCCCTTTCCAGCTGGTGCCTGTGTGCTGACCTCCTGAGTTGGCTTGGTTCTTTTTCTCTGTAGGCATCTCCTTCTGCTGATTAATACTGTTCAGATAGTGCTCGGTAATCCAGGCACTACTGAACAGCTCCTCTGCGGTCTACGGTCTGCGGTCGGTTAACTCCGCCGGCCACGTTCAGAGCTATCTCGGGCCGCAACATTTTCAGCATCAGTCGGACCTTTTCTTTCTCCGTCTTGACCAACTCGGGACATAGGCGAGCTAGCCTGTTGAATCTCTTGACAGCTTCACTCACTGCCAGATCGCCTTGACGGAATTCTGTAAACTCGTCGTAGTGTTTGTTGGTGACCCTCATGTGGTAGAACTCCTCGTAAAATTCTGATTCGAAGTCCGTCCATTTCATCTGGTTCACGGGTCTCCTGGCCTTGACCCTTTCCCACCACATTCTGGCATCGCCAGAAAGGCAAAATGACGCACACTTGACCTTCTCATGCTCTGGCCAGTCCAGCAGCTCCATAGTACTCTCTACCGTCTTGAGCCAGGCCTGAGCATCCCACGGTTCGCAAGCACCCGTAAAAGTTTCCGGCTTCAGTCTCTGCCACTGGATTAAGTAAGCTTCCGGTTGCATTCCGATGGCAGGGCCTGTTGGGGGTGCTGGTGGAGTCGGAGGCACTACAGGTGTCACCGTCTGGTTCATAGATGGGACGGTAGTATTTGCTTGTTGATCCATTAAGGTGTTGATGGTCTGCTGCTGCTCGGTGAGTTGACGCTGGAGTTCTGTCACTAGGTGCGTCAGGTTAAGCTGAGGTACGGTATCATTAATTCTAGTACTTCTTCTAGCCATGCTGTTTTCATATTAAAACAATAAGCTAGTATAAGATCATTTATCATTTTTCATCATTTTCATGTATATACATGCATTTGTATCATTTTTTCGTTATAAGATAAGGTAAGGTACTGCCCTAAGTTTCCATTCCCAGGTAAAAACATGGTTCTATAATTTCATATTTGCATACTTAGTCATAAACATTCCTTATCGTTCTAGAACCATATAGGGTATCACATCTACTTGTATGGTTAGTCTGGAAACATTCCTATCATAAGTAAACATAAAACAAACATACTTTAATTATGTAAGGTAAGATCTTACTTGAAAGCGGCAGGATGCAGGCTTGAGGTGTGTGTAGTGAGATGGCAATTTCGCTCTTATACAAGGCTGTAACGCCCGCCCCTTACGTGAGTGATGCGTTACTTTTTTTTTCTTTCTTTCGTACATTATTGCATATGAAGCGTAAATATAGCAACGGAAATCATACTAAATCATGAACATATGCAACTGGATAAATTTTCTTTCTAACTAAACTACTTTAAGCACGTAAATCATAGCAAGACATATTTAACAAGTGAGTATATAGTTCTACATTAAGCATGCATATCATAAAGAACTTCAATTCCAACAAGTAGTAAGCGTAAACATAAGAACTAACACATGCAGTTTATAAGTAGCAACATTAAGTCCATAAGTAAGAGTAAGACTGTAACGCCCGCTTTTTTTTTCTTTGACTACCATAAAGTGGCGTTACGCTAACATACTTAGGCATGTAGACATCATAATGCAGCGGAAAACTTCAAACTTACACCTACATGCACTTACTACCATTCCTAGCATCATAACATGGAAGCTTGGCATATTAACCTTATACTTTGCATCATAACATACTTAGCATCATGTCCTATTTTAGCATCATGTCATACTTAGCATCAAGTCATACTTTAGCATCATGTCATAGAGTCATATTCAAGTACTTAGTAGTAAAGGTAAAGTTCTATCATAAGACAAGCAAACATATGGTCTCTTGGCCAAGTCACTATCACACACATTCTGCAATGCCCTCCTGCTGCTTCCTTACTGTTCCTTTGCGTGATCTGCGGTATAAGAAAATAAAACTATAAGCACACAGGCTTAGTAAGACTCTTTCCTACTCACTAAAACCATCCGTCACATAATCATAAACATATGAACATTAGCACACTTAGTGCTTTACTTAGAACATCATCCTTAACATCACTTAGCATTCATTTGACATGTCATGGACATAGCTTCATCCCATTCATAGCATGGCATAAACATAACCATAAACATTCGGGTATGGCATAATACTTGACATAACATAAACATCGTAAACATTCATAGCATGGCATAATACTTGATATAGACATAAACATCGTAAACATTCATGGCATGACATAATACTTGACATAGACATAAATAAAATCATGGCATAAATCTAATTACAATCATGGCATCCCATACTAGCATGAGCATGAACAAAATAATGGCATTCTAACGTAACATAAACATAATTAAACCATGGCATCCTAAACTAACATAAACGTCAATAAACTCATGGCATCCTAACTTAGCATACACATAATTAAAGCATGACATTCTAAACTAGCATAAAATCATGGCATCCTAAACTAACATGAACATAGATAAAATCATGGCATCCTAAACTATCATAAACATAATTAAGGCATGGCACTCTAAACTAGCATCAAATCATTGCATAAACATAAATAAATCATGATATAAACATAAATAAAATCATGGCATAAACATAAATAAAATCATGGCATAAACACAAATAAAATCATGACATAGACACAAATAAAATCATGGCATAGACATAAATAAAATCATGGCATAAACATAAATAAAATCATGGCATAACCATAAATAAAATCATGGCATAAACATAAATAAAATCATGGCATAAACATAAATAAAATCATGGCATGAAGATAAATAAAATCATGGCATAAACATAAATAAAATCATGGCATGAACATACCTTCATAACATACTTTTCGTAAACATACTTTTCATAACATAATGCATAGCATGAATAGATGCATGTGGCAATCGTGCATATATATATATATATATATATATATATATAAGGATGCTTAATCTTGAAAACATGTTTTTAACATAATCATAACATTCATTGGGCCCTGGCTTGTACCACATTCATTCATCATATGCGCGCATCCCTAAGTAAATACGAGGTTGCTAATCTCGACCTACTAGGGTAAGGACAGCTTCATCGGTAGTCCCGAACCATAAGGACAGCATCATCGGTAGTCCCGAACCGTGGACAACATCATCGGTAGTCCAGAACCGTGGACCTTACTTGGGTCCGGTACAAGCCCATAAAATAAAATAAATGCTTTCATATGCTTCTTCATTCATCATCATTCATAGCATATTCATTCGTTCATCGTTCTTTCATCATCATTATGCCTTAAAGGCATCATCATGCATAGCATATTCATTCATTCATCATACTTTACCTTCATTCATCATTTCCATTATTAGACATGGCATAGGTACACATCATTCATATAGCATGGCATACACACACAAGCATGGCATACATTCATATCATTCATAAGACATGGCATACATACATATCATTCATACATCATGGCATACATACATATCATTCCTAAATCATGGCACATGTCTAAACATTCTATGACCTAACATATATTTCATGACATATAAGCTAAAGGTTTAATTAACATGGTATTCTTCCACCTTACTTAAGTATACCTCCTAATAACCTATACCCAAGCATCTTGGTAGGTTTAACCCAACTCTAGTCCTAGATTAGATCCTTGGCCGAAACCTATAGGGTATCTAGCCCATGTGAAACATTCACATAAACACCCTTCATCTCCCTTATATCATGATAAAACATAAAAACATATACTTAGGGTTTAAAACCAACCTTACACATGGGTCCTTCATGTTGGCCGAAACCCTAGGGTACTCTAGGGTACCCAAAAAATTCCCAAAAATTATATTTACTTAATACACATCATAAGGGAACATTAATCAACATTATCAAGATTTTTGGCATAATTACATACCCTAAAATCATGGTGGCCGAAATCTACAAACCTAGGGTTCTTGGTTTTTCTTTTTCTTGTTGTTGGCCTAAACCCATAGGGTCTCTAGGGTACTCCAAAAATTCCCAAAAATTATATTTACTTACTAAAGATCATAAGGGAACATTAAACAACATTATCAAGATTTTTAGCATAATTATAGACCCCAAAATCAGGGTGGCCGAAACCCACAAACCTAGGGTCCTAGATTTTCTTTCCTTGTTGTTGGCCGAAACCCATAGGGTCTCTAGGGTACTCCAAAAATTTACAAAAATTATATTTACTAACTAAACATCATAAGGGAACCTTAAAAAACTTTATCAGGATTTTTGGCATAATTATAGACCCCAAAATCATGGTGGCCGAAACCCACAAACCTAGGGTCTTGGATTTTCTTTCCTTGTTGTTGGCCGAAACCCATAGGGTCTCTAGGGTACTACAAAAATTTCCAAAAATTATATTTACTAACTAAACATCACAAGGGAACCTTAAAAAACTTTATCAGGATTTTTGGAATAATTATAGACCCCAAAATCATGGTGGCCGAAACCCACAAACCTAGGGTCTTGGATTTTCTTTCCTTGTTGTTGGCCGAAACCCATAGGGTCTCTAGGGTACTCCAAAAATTTCCAAAAATTATATTTAACTCCTACACATCATAAGGGAACATCAAATAACATTATAAATATTTTTAGCATATTTATAGACTTTTAAATCATGCTGGCCGAAATCCATAAACTTAAGGACCTTGGTTTTTCTTTCCCTTCAACATAACATCCAAGAACTAACCCATATATCCTGCTAAAAATCATGGAAATCATAGATAACTATTATACCACAGGTGAGGGAGTCTTACCTTGGGGTTTCTAAATTTTTAGACCTGGGATGGAGAGAAGGAAGAAGACTTGATGTCTCTTAACCACACCTAGTCCTTGAATCCTTGTAAGAACTTTAGATCTTGGGTGATGGAGCCTTGGTGGAAGCTTTTCCAAGGGGGAACTCTTCCTTAGAGTTTCGGCTAGAATGAGGAGGGAGGAGGGGAGCAAATGCACTTGATGATGAAGAGAAGTAACCCCCCAAACCCCCTCTTTATAGCTCCTTTAAAGAGGCAAATGAAGAGTTTTCCATGGCCCTTCATCTTCTTCTACTACTTAACCATCATCCACTTCCTTTCCTCATAAGAATTCCTTGCTAGGTTAGTTGGTTAAAGCATTCATGGTTGTACAAGAGGTTCAATGTTCAATCCTTGTCCCAAGCATCTTTATTTTTATTTTATTTAAACCCCTTTTTCTTATTTTCGAAAATTCCCTCTTATTTCGAAAATTCCCCTAAAATCCCCCATAATTATGCTAATATTCCTAAATAAAATTCTTTTATATTTATATAAAATTCACCTAATTAATACCCATTTTTGGATCCCATTTAAAGACCATTAGTACCTAATTTCTCGATTTAAGTAGGAAAATTAAGCTAAGACTTACCCCTAATCATGCTAATATGTCTAATTAAATCCTATTTATATTTATACTAATTTTTTCCTAAAATCCAACAATAATTATGGTGCTAGAAAGGCCCATATAAGGCCCATTAGTACTTAGTTTTCTCAATTTAAATGAGAAAACACGGATTTTCTAGTCCAAAGTTCGTATCAATACTTCTAGATCCTTCGAAAATTATCTAAACATGCTCAATATTTTCATAGAATATTAAGAGAATTTTCCGGGTCGTTACAAAGACAATAGTAGGATCGTTCTGCCAAGTCACTGCCACACACACACACATGCCCTCCTGCTGCTTCCCCTTCTTTAGAAACCTTTAGTTTGATCTGCAATATAAGAAGGTAGACTATAAGCATAAAATGCTTAGTAAGCTCCTTGCTTACTCACAAAATCCGTACATCACATATAAGTAGAAATCTACATCATTTGACATAAACATATAACATGAATAAATATTTAATGCATCTAAAGCACATAAGCATAAACACTTAAAACATAAGCATATGAGTCGTTATTAAGGACATATGGCATGAGTAACTACTTAGCATTTAACATTTGCATAATCTTTAAATCATAATCATGTGCATAAACATTAGACATAGCATATACAATATCATTAAGCATAAACACGTGCATGAACATTAAACATAGCATATGCAATATCATTAAACCTAAACATGTGCATAAACATTCAACATAGCATATGCAATATTATTAAACATAAACATGTGCATAAACATTAAACATAGCATATGCAATATCATTAAACATAAACATGTACATAAACATTAAGGATGCTCTTTGAAAAATATATATAATATAATACATGAACATTAACATATCATCATCATTGGGATCCTTGGCTTGTACCCATTCATCATTTGCGCACATCCCTTAGTAGAGTACGAGGTAGCTAATCCCTACCTACTAAGGTACTAGGCAACCTCTAGCCTAGGGACAGCTTCGGTAGTCCAGAACCGGGGCGTTCTTAAGGTGCCCATCCCTTGGACCTTTTTCAAGATCCGGTATAAGCCAATACATAAAGTAAAATAGCATACATGATTCCTTTCCTTTCCATAGCAATTTCTCTTTAGCATAGCATTCATCATTTCTTTTCTTTTCTTAGAAATTACTCTTTAGACATTCTTTTATTCATAATATCATACATGTCATGGGAATACATTCAAAGCATAAATATCATCATCATAACTTTCAAGCATGAACATGGCATGGAGAAAACATAATTTCATGGTAAGGAAATTCATAACATGCCAACTTATCATTCATGATTCATAAAACACATAATGTTCAATTTAAGACTAAGAATAATACACCTAGGGAACTTGTTCCATTTTTTTTCATCTATCATGGCATAATGAAACATGGATACCTTTAGTTCAACCCTAATTCAACATATACTCTACTGGTTAAAACATTTAGAAAGGGTTATCATTGCATAAAAACACAACACAACATCACACAACTCATATACCATGCATACATTGAATATCCTACTACCAAGAGACATCATCAAGTGAGGTAGTGACCTTAACGCATCCTAAAACCCAATTTAAGGTACTGACCATAAACTTCTAAGGTTCATATCAACATGAAAATGACAAAGAAACAAGAGTAATTGATTCATACAACATGCATGTACATATTCTAACACTAGGAAGTATTAGCAAGGAACATGCATCTTTAACTCTCTTTTTTTCCCTTTATCTATCATGGCATAATAAAACATGGATATCTTAAATTCAACCATAATTCAACATATACTCTACTAATAAAAACATTTAGATAGGGTTAACATGACATAAAACACAACACAACCTCACACAACTCATACAACATGCATACATTGAGTATCCTACTATAAAGGGGCATTATCAAGTGAGGTAGTGACCTTAACCCATCCTAAAACCCAATTTAAGAAACTGATCAGAAATTTCTAAGGTTCATATCAACATGAAAATGACAAAAACAAGAGCATTGGTTCATACAACATACATATAATACATATTCTAACACTAGGAAGTACTAGTAAGTAACATGACATCTTTAACTCTTCTTTTTCTTTCTTTTTGACCCTTATTTAGGGTATTAAACCCACGAGTTCAGAGGGGAAATATGGCCTAAAAATATATATATAACCCTCAAACAACCATTAACAAGGAATTAAAATATTAGCTAGTCAAAAGAACTCAAACATCTTCTTGTGGCCAAAAGGTCTATGGCTTCATGAGAGCCTTGGCCTAAACCTTTAAGGGTCTTTTGCTTCAACTTTTTTTTCATCATAACTCATAACTTAACATCAAGAAAACATTGGAGTCATTAGATAGCATCAAACACAAACCTAAGCCCTAAATCTCATGTTGGCCGAAACTTGCCAATAGGGAAACCTTCACGATTTTTGCAACACATCGCCAAAAACATACAAGAACATGAATCAAAAACATATATAACTATTATGTTGCAGGTGAGGGGAGTCTTACCCTTGTTGTCTTGGTTATAAACCTCGAATAGAGAAACAAAAGGAAGCTTTCTTGACCTTAGAGTACTCCTTGCCTTTGTAGCCTTGTAGAAGAACTTGGATCTTCAAGAGGGAGACCACTTGTGAAGTTTTCCAAGAGGAAAACTCCTTTGAAATTTTCAGCCAAGAAGGAAGAAGAGAGGGGAGAGGAAAGGCCATGGTGGAAGAGAAGAAGAGAAAAGTAACTTAAGCCTCTTCACTTCTCATCCCACCTCTTTATACTAAGTGAAGGGCAAGTGAAAAGGCATGGTGCCTCCTCTCATGGTGACTCTTCACTTCCCTTATCCTTACACCTATCTACAATTCCCTATATCCTCCTAATAGCACTCCCTTGCTAGACCCTATAGCGGATGCATAAGGGTTCTGATCCATGTAGTCTCTCTCCTCATTAAAAGAAGGGCATTGAGGCTTCGAAAGACTCACACCATGTGATATTGGCAGAAAACCCTTCTTGGAATTCTGCATGTAAAAACGATTTAGCACCTTATCAATATATGCACTCTAACTTAAGCCAAGCAATCTCTTAGATCTATCTCTATAGATCTTGATGCCTAGGATATAGGTTGTTTCACCTAAGTCTTTCATTGAAAAGAAATTCCCTAGCCACGTCTTCACAGACTGTAGTGAAAGAATATCATTTCCAATGAGGAGTATATCATCCATGATAGATCGAAGACGTCCGCTAGAGGGGGTGAATAGAGATTTGTCGAATAGTTCGTTCTCTACAAAGTTGTTAGCGCAGCGGAAATACAAATAAAAATAAACTTACAATAATAGACAATGCTAACAAACCGATTTACTTGGTATCCATCCCGGACGGGTGACTAATCCAAGAATCCGTCGGTGGATCAATCCCCAAATAATCTCCGGCTAGTCCTCGTCGCTCCTTCTGGGTGGAGAAATCTCACCACAACACCTTTAAAAGACCTGAGCACAAGGACTACTATCTTGCCTTTAACCAAGACAAGATTTGTCAAGAATCTCAGCCATCACGACGTCCTCTTTAAATAGGACTCGGGCTGAAACCCTCGCCACCAGTCGACTGCTCCCAGGGCAGTCGACTGGTGCCACTGAAATTCGACCGTTGCACCCCAACGTTCGAATTCTCAGCCAACTCATCAGCCACCTACCAGTCGACTGCTCCCAGAGCAGTAGACTGGTCCCAAGCTGAAACCCTTCCATGTGTTCCATCAGTCGACTGCCCTGAGGCCTGTCAACTGGTCTACTCACCCACCTAAGGTTACCCTTCCTGAGTACATTTCACTCCGCACTCAAACCCTAGGATTTCTCGAGTACAATCACACAAGACTCGTACCCTCACGACTCGACAGACTCCTTGTCCACAGCCTCGACTATTGCCTTCGCGCCCTCTTCATCTTCGGCTCCCGTCCCTCGGATGCACGCAAGCCTCCAGCTTGCCTCCATGCCATCCTTCACGAATGCCTCGAAGTCCACACCCATCAACTCATCGTCCCTGCTCTCCAAGGTGTCTCAGGTGCACACAAGCCTCCAGCTTGTCTCCATGCCACCCTTCACCGTACCGAGGCCGTCCAGTCAAGTCCATATGTGTAACCTGTACAACTTGCACACTCAACATACACATATAAGAACACAAGGGTAAACCTAACTTAAACCCTTTGCCCAAACATCAAAATACTTGGTTACTCCGGACCACAGATTGCCTGAACAATCTCCCTCTTTTTGATGTTTGGCAATTCGTTTAAGTTAGGGAAAATAAAATAGTAGTCAATAGCAAAAACAATGCTAAATAAATGCATATGCAATGCATACATGGATCCTATCCTAAGGCATCCTACACCTAACCCTCCAAGTTAGGATTTTTCCACACCTAGCCTTCCAAGCTAGGACTTTCTCACACCTAGCCCTCCAAGCTAGGACTTTCCTACACCTAACTCTCCAAGTTAGAAATTTCTACACCTAGCCCTCCAAGCTAGGACTTTTCCACACCTAACTCTCCAAGTTAGGAATTTCTACACCTAGCCCTCCAAGCTAGGACTTTTTCACAACTAGCCCTCCAAGCTAGGACTTTTCACCAAGATGGGCTTTTTAAAGCTTTTCCCAAGCTCCCCCTACATTGGACTTACAAAGGCTTTTTAATAACCTCTCCAAGGTTCCCCTTACGCCAAGGATGGAGCAACCATGCTCCCCCTTAAACTCAGCTCCCCCTAAACCTAGGGTTTCTAGAAAAGGTAAGTTTAGTTTCCCAACTTAAACCCAAACTTCTCCCCCTTTGCCTAACATCAAAAAGAACCCAACAATATCCCAATTATTGGTTCTTTGAATTCCTAGTGATCATAAACAATGTGTACGAGCCTCCCATACACTTGTTTTCCATCATTTGAACCTAAGTCAGCTGCTGGATACCCACACCAGCCTTGACCAGTCAATTGCCCCTGTTGGCAGTCGACTGATACTCTGAAAATCAATTTTCTGGTCAATTTCAGAATTGCACCAGAAATTCCATAATTCTCCAAAAATTTCCAAATTTCGTGGAGAACTTTGTGGTACCTATACCTACTTGGAAAAAATATATTTCACCATGTATCTATCACGGTTCCCAAGTTGGACACAAAACCCAAAAATTTTCATGAAAATTAAGGCAAACAAGGAGGCAACCTCCCCCTTAACCTATGCCTTCTCCCAATTTTCATTTTCCAAGGTGAAGTTCTACCCAACTTAACACCATAGACTCAAATTAGGTTCTACCCAACCTAACACCAAGTTCTTCTTCCTTGGACACTATTAAAGAATTGCCCCTAAGCAACTTTTCTCTTAGTACCAAAAAGAACTCAACACAACCTTAAACTCTCTAAAGGTTTGCAAGCACATTTGCTAGGATATGCCCTATCCTAGAAAAATATGTTTTGATTAAGATTATCAAATGTGCTTGACTTTGGTTTAATTCTCTAATTTTCCCAAGGATGGACACTTTGTATCATTTGTGACCTCAATTCATGATTTCTTGTGTTTGTCAATTCTAACCATCATCAATTTACACAAGGAATTGTCCTTAACTCTTTCTTTTCAATATCCTCAAATATAAAAAGAAATTTCCTTCTTATCTCTTATCAATCTTCCTTGAATTATCCATAATATCCATATAGGCTCATTTCATACAATCACCAATAAACCATGAGACAAGGCTTTATTTAACGAGTATAATCAAGGATTTAACTTTAGGATCATATCCTATCATCCAATAGTCATTTTTTTCTAACCCTAATATCCCCATTCGGCTTACTCTTACTGACCAGTCAACTGCCCATATGGCAGTCGACTGCCAAAACTCACAGAGAGTTTCTGAGCTTGAGACCAGTCGACTGCCCCTGGGCCAGTCAACTGATACCTGATTTTCAGGCTTTTCAGCCCAATTTCAGAAATCCCTAAATAATTCTATAAATCTCCAAAAAATCTAAAATATTGTAGGGAGACTTGTGGATCCTATATCTACTTGGAAAAAATATGTTTCCAAATAAATGTACTCCATATCCCACGATGGGCATGAAATTCTATTCTTTCTAAACTGTATCATTTTACCCTATCCCAAAAGTCCTAATTGTGACTCCTCCTCAATGTATCTTCTTATACTTGATCACAATTCATTTCTATCCTTAAATTATGTGGTATTCACACATTAAAACCTAATTTTACCCAATATAACCGTATTTCCACATTATTCTCCCTAAATTCCCTTTTAATGTGCCAAAACCTAGGATTAAGACTTACCCAAGTCTTCCAACCTCTTTTGTCACATTTCACCAAATTTTCTATGAGAAAACCCTTGAGATCCATTTACCATGGACCCCAAAGGCTTCTAGAGCTCCCCCTTGAGCTCTGAGCCCTAGCCACCTCCCTAGGTGACTCTATCCAGACTAAGCCACACCGGTGTTCCCCCGGTGACTCTTGGCTTACAAAATGAACGCTCTTAACCCTAGACACCTTGTCTTTGGTTAAGTCACTCTTTTTCCCTTTGGATGACACCCCCTTGACATCCTTGGACTTCTCCTTCTTGCCATGATCATATACCTTCCCAGCATATTTCTTTTTGTTGGCCTTGGAAGTCTCAGACCGATAGCCCAAACCCGATCTATCATAGTTGGGTTTTAAGCTACCCAACACCATGTCTAAGCCCTTAGATCCAACCATGAAACTATCTAGGGCCTTTTTTAGTGTATCAAGCCTTGCCCTCAAGGCTTGATTTACTCTTTCTAGAGTTCTAACCTTAGAACTCATATGTCCACCTTGGACATTCCTAGGCCTACCCTCATTTCTAGGCACATTCCTCCCCTTTTTGAGATTAGTGCCATGATCCTTAGGTCTAGAGGTCTTGGGCTCATGATGCATGCTTTTCCTAGGGTTATGATCTATCTTGTTAACCCTAGTCCTATCATTATATCTAAATCCAAAGTTGTGCACAAGTAAGCAGTTTTCATGGTTTCTGGCATGCATGGATGGGTAGTTAACATGATTCTTAAAATGCAAGGAAGAACTTGAAATTGAATTACATTTTACCCTAGGGTTAGGAATTACCTCCCATACCCTTGAAGTTCCCCCTTGTTGTGATCTTGACTTCCTCCTTTCTTCTTTCTCCCATCTTCTCAAGTGCTCCATTTTCTTTAGCTCACTTTTTCTAGGACACTTGGTGCGGTAGTGCCCTAGCTCTCCACACGTAAAACATCAAATCCTTCTCTTCTTCTCTTGGGTTTCCCCAGTTCTACACTTTATGTTAGAATTTAATTTAATTGAACTCGGTTTAGAGTATACTTCCTTTTTACCTTTCGGGCAATTGTCCTTGTAGTGCACCTTTTCATTGCAACTAAAGCATGTGATGTGCTCTTTTGATTTAGCTTTGGTGGAGGTAGAGGCTAGGTTGACTTCTTCTTCAACCTTGGATGAGGAAGATACTTCCTCTTGTTCTTGTGTAGATGAGGGTCTCTCCTCCCCCACAATCCTTGAGGTGGTGACCTCCTCCTCTTCTCCAGATGAGGTGGATGACCTCTCACTTTCTTCTTCCACTTCTTGAACCAATGAATTAATTTCTTTGGGCTCTTGAATTTTTGTAGGTTTTTTATGATATTCTTTGACTTTATCTCATAATTCATGTGCATCTTTATATTCACCTACACAACTCAAAATGTTATTAGGCAAAATATTAATCAATACATCAATTACCTTCTTATTCGCCTTGGATTGGTCTTGTTGCTCTTGATTCCAATATCTAGGCCTAAACCTCTTCCTGTGCTTATCCTTTGGAATCTCATATGACTCTTCAAGCGCGATCCGAATGTCCCACTCCATTCCTAACCATGCCTCCATTCTCGCTTTCCAATATCCGAAATTTTCATGGTCGTAGGTCGACAGAGTGTAAATATCGTCCCCCAACTTATCTTCCATTTTCTTTTCCCTCTAGCGTGAGCTCCCTCGGCGGTTAGTCCGATCAAGAGTGGTCCTCGCTTTGATACCAATTGATAGATCGAAGACGTCCGCTAGAGGAGGGTGAATAGTGATTTGTCGAATAGTTCATTCTCTACAAAGTTGTTAGCGCAGCGGAAATACAAATAAAAATAAACTAACAATAATAGACAATGCTAACAAACCGGTTTACTTGGTATCCACCCCAGACGGGTGACTAATCTAAGAATCCGTTGGTGGATCAATCCCCGGATAACCTCCGGCTAGTCCTCGTCGCTCCTTCTGGGTGGAGAAACCTCACCACAACACCTTTAGAAGACATGAGCACAAAGACTACTATCTTGCCTTTAACCAAGACAAGATTCGTCAAGAATCTCAGCCATCACGACGTCCTCATTAAATAGGACTCGGGTTGAAACCCTCGCTACCAGTCGACTGCTCCCAGGGCAGTCGACTGGTGCCACTGAAATTCGACCTTTGCACCCCAACGTTCGAATTCTCAGCCAACTCATCAGGCACCTACCAGTCGACTGATCCCAGAGCAGTCGACTGGTCCCAAGCTGAAACCCTTCGGTGAGTTCCATCAGTCGACTGCCCCCAGGCCAGTCACTGGTCTACTCACCCACCTATGATTACCCTTCCTGAGTGCATTTCACTCCGCACTCAAACCCTAGGATTTCTCGAGTACAATCTCACAGCACTCGTACCCTCACGACTCGACTGACTCCTCGTCCGCAGCCTCGACTATTGCCTTCGCGCCCTCTTCATCTTCGACTCCCGTCCCTCGGATGCACGCAAGTCTCCAACTTGCCTCCATGCCATCCTTCACGCATGCCTCGAAGTCCGTGTCCATCAGCTCATCGTCCCTGCTCTCCAAGGTCCCTCGGGTGCACACAAGCCTCCAGCTTGTCTCCATGCCACCTTCACCGTACCGAGGCCGTCCAGTCAAGTCCATATGCGTAACCTATACAACCTGCACACTCAACATACACATATATGAACACAAGGATAAACCTAACTTAAACCCTTTGCCCAAACATCAAAACACTTGTTCACTCCGAACCACAGATTACCTCAACAATCCACATACAAGATCAGGAAGATAATTATGCTCCAACTAACCCTCTTTTAGACACAGGGTTCATCTTTATTCTTAATGAAACTGAATTCTTTGATTGCATCATCGAATTGAAGATTCCAGCTTCGAAAAGCTTGCTTTCGCCCATAAATGGACCTTTGCAACTTACATACCTTTCCAACATGCTGTAGATCTACAAAACTCTCAGGTTGTGTCATGTACACATCCTCGAGTATATTCCCATTCAAGAATGTGATTTTGACATCCATCTACCAGATCTTGTAATCATGGTAAGCTGCAATAGCAAGCATGATCCGAATAGACTTAAGCATCGTAACTGGTGAAAAAGTTTCATTATAATCAATACCATGAATCTGCTTGAAATCTTTAGCTACCAATCACCCTTTATAGGTATGCATAAGACCATCCATGTCAGTATTTCTCTTAAAGACCCACTTACACCAATGGATTTAATCCCCTTAGGTAGATCAACCAAAGGTCATTCTTGATTAGTGTACCTAGATTCCATTTCTCAGAATCTAGGCTCATCACAACTTCATGATAGGATGTAGGCTTGTTCAACTAAACAAGCATAACATCATCATGGTCAGACAAGAGAAATGAGTATCTCTCAGGCTGACGACATATCCTATTAGATCTGTGAAGAGGTTGGTCTACTTGAATAGGTTGTTGCTCCCCAACCTCTTATGCAACAATCTCATGATTCACAACACTTTGTGGTGCTTATTCAATGTCCATCAAGGCTTCAGTACTATCTGTATCTTGAACTTCTTCAAGATAGATTTTACTACCACTATTTCTTTTAGAAATTAACTCTCTTTCTAGAAAAATCATTTCTAACGACAAATATTTTGCCTAGTATGGGATTGTAGAAGTAATATCCCTCCGATTCGTTGGGATATCCTATAAAATAGCACTTATCAGATTTGGATCCTAGTTTATTTGAGACTTGACGTCGAACGTAAACCTCACAACCCTAAATCTTCATACAAGACATCGTGGGACTCTTCCTAGTCCATATCGTATATGGTGTCTTTATGACGGCTTTTGATGGAACTCGGTTAAATGTGAAAAGAGTCGTCTCTAGAGCGAATGCCCAGAAGGATGTAGCAAGATCTGTCAGACTCATCATCGATTATACCATATCTAATAGAGTACGATTTCTCTGCTCGGACACACCATTCCACTGTGGTGTTTCAAGTGGAGTGAGTTGGGAAATAATCCCACACTCAGCTAGATCGTCACAAAACTCTTGGCTATGGTATTCACCACCTCGATCTGATCGAAGCATCTTAATACTCTTGTCAAGTTGATTTTGTACTTCACTCTTGAACTCTTTGAACTTTTCAAAGGATTCCGACTTGAAGTATTTAAGGGACCAAAATTTCCTAGCATGGTGGACACCAGCCATAGGCGTAAAGAAAGAATAATGATATATTTAAGCAAGTTTGATGGGTTTGATATCTCAGATAGACTAAAAGTCTGATGCAAAGTGAGCTTGATGTCAATGTATAGTATCCCCTAGGTTGAAGACCTAGAGGTAATGTGAGCTCTAAAAGATTACGAGTGAACATCATCTTGGAGTTCTCAATTTTAAGAAATATTATGTTAGGATGTGTAAAGATAGCAAGGGAGGGGTTTAGACATTCTAATGTCTTATAGGAAGCTTTTGACCAATTAGGGGCATCAAGTTTTGAGTTGTAATTGATGATTAAACTCAATGTCCTTGTTTTGCATAAACTTTCCAGGGTGTGAGCCAAATAATAAAGTTGGGGTCTCCAAGTAAAATCACCCAACATATGGATGACATCTAGCTAGCCCCTCTTAATCTTGTGTCTTGTGAGAGACTTTATTTGTCTTTAATACCACTAAACTATATGATTCTCACTATAATCTCATCTCCTTTGTTGCAAAATCAATAAATATGTCTACCCAATACCTTTAGACACTAAACCCACACTAGCTTAGCCTTCTATTCAATCTAAGACCCAATATTCCTCACGGCACCCAATTCCATGGTATGCCATGGGCTCATTCCTAGTAGACCCACGCCATGCATCCACACGAATTGGTCTACTCATAAGTCAACTAATAATCACGAGAATAATGTTACGTTCAAGAAAAAAACTCAAAGAAATATTAAAGAATAACGTGGCATTACAATTGCAGCAATCCTTGACGGGTGTATCATGCCCTCAGGATATAATTTGATTCGGGTCCGGCCGCCGACGGTATCCGAACGACAATCAGATATATACATATTGACTGTCACATCATTTCTTAAAATTTTATTTTGAGTTTTTTTCTTGAGCATCCCATTACTCTAATCAGGATAATATAATGACTTAATTTTACTTGTACACTCTTCAATGTTGATCAAGAATGATCGATATCCATGAATGATCAATGTAGTGTGATTTGACTTATCAAGAATGATCGATATCCATGAATGATCGATGTAGTGTAATTTGACTGAGAGGTCAAGGGTTA
Source organism: Boesenbergia rotunda (assembly GCA_024364735.1). NCBI lineage: Eukaryota > Viridiplantae > Streptophyta > Magnoliopsida > Zingiberales > Zingiberaceae > Boesenbergia > Boesenbergia rotunda. Next base: position 373,869 of record JAGFNQ010001573.1, read on the forward strand.
GCTAAGTAGAAGATTTTAATGACATAACATAGTCGTATGGGGATGTTTATGGACAAATATTTTGTGAACCTCCCTATCATATGTATCTTGTGAAAATAAGTAACGAGGTTGGTAACATCAAACCTCAGATAACCAACCCGATACCACAAAAGTTTCCCATATGCCACCAGAATAAATCAGGCCCAGTGTCCCAAGGTTCGTACCCTATTTGGAAGAACAATTCCTTAAAATACGTCGTAGTTAAGGATCGAACCGTGAATATATGGGATGACGACTGGTAGTCCTTCCGCTTCACTATAACCTCGGGGTCTCTTATTATTATTATTGTTGATGAAAGGTAAATTATATCATCAAGAAAAGTACTACAAACATGTGTCCTATGATAGCCACACGTTTCGGATAAAGTATCAGATCCAAGTGGCTATTTAGGTATGACCCCATATGTACATGTATGCGTACTTTCATGGTACCAACCTCCAAACTACACCACCCCCCAAAATACCCCATCCCCAAAATGTTAGTAATATGAGAGAAGTGTCCTAAGGCAATCGCCTTATGATTGTAATCATTTACTTTAATAAATTAATATTCACTATTTGAGTATACATGTTCATGTATTTGATTGAGATCTTAAACTCATTTACTGAATGTCCGCAATACAATTCACAGCATGAGAGAATTTGTGATGAATTCACAACTAGTGATTATCTCTACATGTGCAATTGTGAAGTATTGAAATTGTCCCTAGTCGATGAATTGACAGATACGGACACTATCAATTCTGTTGAGACTAGCATGGGTTATTCTCTAATCAGCTGATTCTCACTGGCTGGTGACATTGGAATGTCCGGAGATAAACATGAATGCTAGTTAAGGGAACTAGTTCATTGGAGTGACTAGCTGTAAAACTTCATATGGTAATCTACATATAGATATGTCAATAAAAGTTCTTACTGCAGGTTAAGTGCGATGTTCCTTTGACTTGCGGTGTTCAAGTCATCTTGGTCATGAAAACTTATACTTTGACATCTTAAGCAAGCATCTCCAAGGAGGTGTGGACCCAGGATGATTGGGTATAAGCCGAAGTGCCCGAAGATGTTTGAACAGCCTACAAAGGATTCACCACTCCTTGCGAGGAGATGTATACCCAAGGCCTATCGTCGGATTGTTACTCGAAGCCTCTGGCCAGAGCATCACATGTTCCGAGTATGAATCTCTCAGAAACATGAGAGTAATTAAAATCCGTTGGACGAGAAAGACATTACTTGGGCTAGGTGTGACGTAGCCAGCCTAGTGGGGACTGACACACATAGACCGTGTACTGAACCAAGTGGGTATAAGATGGTGAAGGGAATGAGGCACGATTCATTAGAGTTGCTGAAAGGTTTCAGAATTATTTCTGAGGTCAACCGTTGATCTTTCGATTAATTGGGGATCATGATGTACTACTAGGTGTCACTCATGATCGTTCTATAATTGGTTAATTATAGACGGCCAACATAAATTGAAAGCCTATTTAGTCACACGCACTACGAGTAATCCGAGGGATTTAAAACGAGTTGAAAATTGGATTTTCCGATCAAGAGAGATAAGTCGAATCTGAATTTTTCATAGACGCATCAGAAGCATAAAATGGCTAAGTCATTTGAAGACTTATTGGACGAATTAAATGAGTTTAATTCGTATGGTTTCGGCTTGGGTTTGGCCGGCCAAAGAGGGTCCCACCCTCTTTGTTTGGCCGGCCACAATGAAAGGGGAGAACCAAATTGTTTGGTTCAAATTATAAAATAAACCGAACGCGGTTTGTTTTATAAAATTATGGAAAAAAAATTTATATAAAGAAATTTATATAAAAAATTTATATAAAGAGATTTATTTTCATGGAAATTAAAATAAACCTTGGATTGGTTTATTTTATTTTATAAAATCAATAATGGATTGATTTACCATGATAAAGAAATTTATATAAAGAAATTTATATAAAGAAATTTCTTTCCATAATAAAAGGGGAGACATGGTTGTTTTTATTATAAATTAAGTTATAATAAAAACATGGCATAATGGAATAATTCATAGAAAAATTTATAAGATAAATTTCTTATGAAAATTTATTCCGTTAAAAGGAGACTTGGCGATTAAGAGGCTACTATATAAAGTACCAAGGCAAGGCTTAGAAATCAATCCAAGAGATCAAGGATTCTTGCCTAGCCTCTCTTCCTCTCCTTCTTTCCCTCTCCCTCCTCTAGTGGCGCCGGCCCTAGAGGCCCTCCATTTGGTTGCCGTGAGCTTCCTCCACCAAGAAGCTGTCGAAGAAGAAGAAGAAGCGGGCGTAACTCCTTCCTTCCTCCCGGAATCTTGATTCCGTTCTTCGTTTGGTGGTTAGTTTTCGATCTCTCTCTTGGTATTCTTGTCGTGCCTTTAGAGAATCTAGTAGTTCTTGTCGGCACGAAACTCGTGGCTTTGCGAAGTCATCCCGAAGAAAACTCGGCGTGGACGCGAATAGAGGCGGAGCTTCCAAGGGACGCTACGGTTGGATCTCGTCCCTTTCTACGAGTTACGCGAGGTATTAAGTAAATTAGTTTACTTTCTGCAAAATTTTAAATGTATGATCATGTCTCCACAACATAAGGTTGCATGCTAGATAATTTGAGAAATTATTTATGCTAAACCTTCCGCTGCACGTAATTAAATTTTAAAATTATGAACCCGTACCCATGTCAACATGCACCCGGTCCCAACAGTGGTATCAGAGCCGGTTAGTGTTCGACATAATCATATAATTGTTTTGCTGAAAACATTGTCATGATCTTAATTTTGAAAAATTTTCCAATTATGGAAACTTTCCAATTATGATAAATTTTAGATTTAGGAAATTCAAAGTTTGGAAATCCTCATGAAATTTCGCAAACTTTTGAAATATCCTAGTTTCTGAAATTTTATGATAATTGTGAAAACTTCTCATTTTTGGAAACTTTCCAATTTTGGAAATTTCCTATTTTGGAAATTTTCCAATTTGGAAATATATAAGTTTTCTTTGTACCAGAAACTTACAATTATTCTGAAAACCTATTATGAAATCTCGCAATTTTGGCACTTTCTTTCAAAAAAGTCTAGACAAATTTATGGATCATTAATTGACAATTAAATTCGAATTGGTTTTAAATTATCAACAAAATTCTTTATTTTGGATTGAGCATCGGGAGCTGTCCAATTTAAAGTTAGTTGTTGTAATTTATTTCCTAATTTTGAATAAAATTGTCATGTTTAATTTGGTTACGCCTCGGCGAGCGGACCAAATTAGATTTACAACAAATTCCTTTTTTTTGGTATCTGAGCCTCGGGGAGCCACCCAAAGAAAATAATTTGTTGAAATTAATAAATCCATAAATAAAATATGTAATCAAATCTTGGAAATTTTGAGGTGATTCTCAAACGATAATTTCCTTATTTGATTTAAGAGGTGATGCTCTTACATATTGTTGTCTCCAAAATTAATTAGGAAAATGGTTTCCTATAGAGTTTTCTTAATAAGATTTTCATGAAAATAATATGTGGTTGAATTAAGGGAATCTGTCTCTTAATTTAATAAGATTTGATTTAGAGAAATCAAAGTCTTAAACATATTATTTCCGAAATTGATTATGACAATTTAGGAAATTGTTTCCTAAAACAATTCCTTGAATAAAGTATGAAATTAGAATTATGAAATCCGGTTCCTAATTCAATTAATGAGACTTGATAAATTAAGTCACATACATACTTTATTAAGGAAATCGTTAGTACATGACATAATTATATGTCATGAATGTGCTTAGAAAAGAAAGAATGAGACCCAAAACCCCTTACAAAATATTAAGGCCAACACCTTCCATTAATATGGTTAGAACCGGAGTTTTGTTTCTCGTTTGGGTTGATGGACACATCTATGCCCAGCTTGAACCTCAACATGTTCAAACCATGGAATTAGTTTATGATAAATATAGTTAGAGTCAGAGGTCAATCCTTAGTTTTGGTTATTGGACACATCCAAGCCTGACTAAACGGTTGAATGAGCTCCAACCATATTAAAACTATTTCTTGATTAATGGGTCAGCCTTAAGCTTGGAGCATCGATTTGTTGTGCCACAGCCAAGGTCGATGTAAAGAGAGGTGCAGTTGGGTGCTATGTATAATATTGCATACTTGTTAATGAGTTAACAACCCAATGATTTATGCAAACATTCAATTAGTTGATAGCATAATGTGATAGTTACATATATGTGATATGTAATCGGTATAATTACCTACCTTCATAGCTAAGAATAACTTGATGGGCACAGCCATGGTTATCTATGGTTGGATATCAACCTATTTGGAGATGTTCCTACGATCTCCCGAATTGATAAAAAAGGGTTATTCAATTCCAAAAAAAATAGGATTTAATTAATGTATGTTGATACATTCTTTATCATTCTCATCACATAACCTCAATTTGTATTTCTAGGATAATCACTTGATCATGTCTTCTCTGAATTTGCGTTCCATTTTGGACACCAATAAGTTAACTAAGGACAAAAGGATTGAAAAAGCACCAAAAGGCACTTGCCATCATTGTGGCAAGGAGGGCCACTGGCGAAGAAACTGCAAGGTTTATCTTGAGTCCTTGAAGAAGAAGGCATCCGATGCCCCATCCTCTTCAGGCATCTTCGTTATTGAATGTCACTCTATTTCCTCGTACACCTGGGTACTTGATACTGGGTGTAGCTCACATATATGTAATGACATACAGGGGCTAAGGAATAGAAGAAGACTCGTCAAGGGAGAAGCGAATTTGCAAGTTGGAAATGGAGCAATGATTGCTGCTATTGCCATCGGAACATATTTGCTAAAGCTCCCTACTAGACTTGTCTTAGAATTGGATAATTGTTATTTTGTTCCTTCGTTAATAAAGAACATTGTATCTATTTCATACTTGAATGAAAAAGGTTACCATTTAACTTTTAGTAACAATTGCTGTTACATAACTTTAAATGGTGTTCTTTATGGGATCGGAACTTTATGCAATGGTATCTACACGTTAGATTTATCCGGTGACATTTTCAATATCGAAGTTAGCATCAAACGTGCTTGAATAGATAATCAAATAGACTCCTATATGTAGCATTGTCGTCTTGGCCATATAAGCAAGAAACACATGACCAAATTACACCGATGTGGAATTCTGGAATCATTTGAACCCGGTTCATTTGATACATGCGAATCATGCCTAAAAGGCAAGATGGCCAAATTACCCTTTTCTGGAAAAGGTAATCCAGTGGGAGAATTGCTTGGTCTAATACATACTGATGTATGTGGACCAATGTCAACTCTTGCACAAGGAGGCTATAGCTACTTCATTACCTTTATCGATGATCACTCACGATTCGGGTATGTGTTCTTGATGAAACACAAATCTGAAGCTTTTAAGAAATTCAAAGAGTTCAGAAATGAAGTAGAGAAACAGCTTGGCAAAAGTATTAAGATACTTCGATCCGATCGGGGTGGTTAATACTTAAGTCAAGAGTTTCAAGATTATCTTAGGGACAATGGGATATTGTCTCAATAGACTCCGCCGTATACACCACAACATAATGGTGTATCTGAGAGGCGTAACCGAACCTTGATGGACATGGTTAGATCTATGATGAATCATGCAACTCTTCCAAAATCCTTTTGTGGCTATGCGCTTAAGACAGCTGTTTACTTGCTAAACAGAGTCCCGACCAAGGTAGTCTCTACTACTTCATATGAGACGTGGAATAGTAAGAAACCTCACTTAACTCACCTTAAGATATGGGGTTGTCCTGCTTATGTGAAGCGGACTGTATCAGACAAATTGGATGCTAAGTCTGATAAATGTCTATTTATTGGATACCCTAAGGAAACAAAGGGTTACCAATTCTATCATCCCTTGGAATAAAAGGTGTTTGTTTCAAGGAATGTTGTGTTCCTGGAAAAAGAATTTCTTTTACAAGAAAACAGTGGGAGTGGCATTGAACTTGATGAAGTTCAAGAAACTCCAATAAACATTACAGAGACACCTAGTCTAGACCCACAACCAATAACTCATAATGATGAGCTATCAGTTGAACCTAAAACAACACAACCTCTTCGTAGGTCTGATAGGACACGCAAAATTCCAGAGAGATACGAATTTCTCATAAGTGAATTGAACGACGTGTTACTCATAAGTGATGACGAACCTATTAGTTATGAAGATGTTCTGAAAAGTTCAGAAAGGGACAAATGGCTTGAAGCCATGAAGTCGGAAATGGATTCCATGTACGAAAATCAAGTATGGGACTTGGTTAACCCACCTGAAGGGATTAAGCCCATAGGGTGCAAGTGGGTTTTCAAGAAGAAAACCGACATGGAAGGTAATGTTGTTACCTTTAAGGCTAGATTAGTGGCAAAAGGATATCGTCAGAAACAAGGAATTGATTATGACGAAACCTATTCGCCAGTAGCTATGCTTAAATCCATTCGGATGCTCCTGGCCATAGCAGCTCATTATGATTATGAGATATGACAAATGGATGTGAAAACAACTTTCCTTAATGGAAACCTGCTTGAGGATGTATACATGATACAACCTGAAGGTTTCACATCGGTTGATAAAACCAAAATATGTAAGCTTCGACGATCCATATATGGACTGAAACAAGCATCCAGGAGCTGGAACATCCGTTTTGATGAGACAATCAAAGAGTTTGATTTCTCACAAAATCCTGACGAACCTTGTGTGTACAAGAAGGATAGTGGGAGTGCAGTCTGTAACGCCCCAAAATTTTCCATATGAAATATTATGAATTCATAAAATATTATTATGGAATATTATGAAATATTATGAATTAATGAGTATGAAATATTATGGAATTCATGAAATATTATCATGAAATATTATGAAACATTATAAATTCATGAATATGAAATATTATGGAATTCATGAAATATTATCATGAAATATTATGAATTCATGGAATATTATTATTATTATGAAATTTCATGATGGGCTTGGCTTAATGGGCTTTGATATGGATTAGTGCAAAATGTGATAAAAAAAAAGAAAAGGTAGAAAGGAGGAAGCAAGGATTGAACCTTGAACCTCCTAGTTGCACTAATCATGTCATAACCAACACACCAAGCCATATTTCATGTAGAGGGAATAAGAAACATGCTTGTTAAAAGCTAGGGAAGTGAAGAGACATGTCTCTTCATGAGAAAAGTATAAATAAGGGAAAGAGAAGTTGGAATAACTTCCTCTTCTTCTTCCTCACTCTCATCACCGAAAACCTCAAGCCCCTTCTCCCTTTTCATTTTCGAAAAAAAACACAACCCTAGGCTTCTAACCCTAGGGAATTGGAAGGAGGAAGAACTCTACAAGGATCTTGCCCTCTACTAGGGCCAAGGGTTCTATAGAAGTGCTAGGAAGGAGAACACTCACCTTCCTTCAACCAAGGGCACCTTAAGATTTTAGAGAAGGAGAAATTCAAGCGAAATGATGTAAGTATCCCCTCGCCTGCAGTGTAATAGTTGTGGTGTGATTATTCTCCTTGATTGTTTCAAAAATGGGGACTTTTTCCCCTTTGCAAGTTTCGGCCACCCCCTTAGGGGAAGGCCTTGGTTCTTTCCTTGATACATGAGAAAACCTTTGAGACTTAGAGTATATATGTATATTGATTTTCTTCATGATGGTATGAACAAAAAGGAAGAAAAACTAGGGTTACACCCCTTGTAAGTTTCGGCCACCCCCTTAGGGGAAGACCTTGGTTCCTTTTGTTACATGAGTAGACCCTTGGAACTTAGGGTATATGTATATGTGGTTTATTCAAAATGTTGTGAACAAAACCTAGGGTTATACCCTTGTGTAGGTTTCGGCCAACACCCAAGAGGAGACCTTGGTTACCCCTTGATGCATGTGAAGACCCCTTGGAACTTAGGGTATACCTATATGTTGTGTCCCTTCATTTTGTGATAACAAAAACTAGGGTTTAGAGCTTGGATGGGTTTTGGCCAAGGCTTAGAAAAAGGGTTAGTGAGGGTTGAATTATCCTAAAATATATCCATGTTTAATGTATTGTAAGATAGTGTATACAAGGTGTTTGTATGAATGTCTGTGTGAATATTTAGTTCAAACCCTAATTTTCCCCTACCCTTGAGTTTTGGCCAACCCTAGAAGGACTAGGGTCTAGGGTTGCATAATTATCTCATGATGTGCTTTATGTTTAATAAGTTGCATGAATAGTATGTGAAGGTTAAACTACCCTACGGGACATGATTATGTTTAGTAAGATAATATGTATATGCATGTATGAAATATGATGTATGTATGAACATGTATGAAATATGATGTATGTATGAACATGTATGCAATATGATGTATGTATGAACATGTGTGGAATATGATGTATGTTTGAACATGCATGAAATATGATGTATGTATGAGCATGTCTTATAGCCCATGGGGCACACTTATGAAATTGCATGTGATATGTTAAAATGCTTAAACGGATACTCTACTAAGTATGGGATCAAGAGCACCCCTTATGTTGTGTGGTGTGTCCCTCCAGGATCATGAGCACCCTTGAAGAGTGGTGTGTCCTGTAAGAGTGATTTGGAGTACTCCTTAGCATATATGTAAAAGCATGATAAGTATTTTACTTTTGAAGTTGTGTACCCGACTCGTAAGGGGGTCGTTAAACAAATCCGAGGTGCATGTTAACGTAAGGTCATGGCTCCGGTAGGACGGAAGGGTCCTGCTCTAATTAATTGGTGGCTCGCTACCCCAATTCATTAGGGAACGTGCAATAGTTCCGCGCGATATGTGGTACACAACAGGGCCCAATATGATATGGATGTATTTTTAAGTAATACCATTATGGAATTGTTTTGAAAACATTCATTGAAAGCATTTATTATATGTGAAGAGTATGCTTAAGGTACTTGATACTGCATGCTTAGAAACTTGGATGTTTAGTATGCTTTGATGAACTCATGCTTATGATTTATTATGTGTACATGTTATGTTCTTTCATATGGATTTTGCGAGTAGGACAGGATCCTTACTAAGCATTTGTGCTTACTAGTTTATGTGTTGTCTTATGCTGCAGATAAGGGTAAGGAACACTTAAACTAAAGGAAGAGGCAGAAGGCTGAAGATGTGTGGGGTGGAGGCTCGGGAAGAAAGACTTCTATATCTACATATTTATGCTTATGTTATGCTCCTTGACAATGAATGAAAGTGATTAGGATCTATATTGCATGACGATTATAATACTTGGAGTTTTCATATACATGATTTTATTGGATTATATTATGGTTTGAAATAAAATGTGAACCTCTCATGTTATGGAATAACTTTTGATTAAAATATTTCAAATGATGTTCTAGCAATTCAAGCATGACATTTGTTTGACATGTATAGGCAAGCATGCTTAGCACTTAGTCCTTGCATTGTTTGTTTTAAATTTTATGCTAGAAGATAGAGGAAAAAAAATATATGATTAATTGTTACGTAACCCCGCCCCGAGGGTAGATATAAGGGCGGGCGTTACACAGTCGTATTCCTAGTGCAATATGTCGATGACATATTGCTTATAGGAAATGATATATCAGTCTTACAATCAGTTAAAATTTGGTTGTCCAAAACATTCTCCATGAATGACCTGGAAGAAGCAACCTATATCCTTGGGATTAGAATATATAGAGATAGATCAAAACGGTTGCTTGGTCTTTCGCAGTCTACATATATAGACCGAGTGCTAAAAAGGTTTAGCATGTCGGAATCCAAGAAAGGTTACCTTCCCATCAGGCATGGGATCAACCTTTCAAAGTCTTTGTGTCCGCGCACAGAAGACGAGAGGATTTGCATGAATAAGATTCCTTATGCATCCGCGATAGGATCTATCATGTATGCTATGTTATGTACTAGGCCCGATGTATCGTATGCTCTGAGCGTCACGAGAAGATACCAGTCTGATCCAGGAATGGATAATTGGGCGGCTGTCAAGACAATCCTTAAGTACTTAAGAAGAACTAAGGATGTGTTCCTAATATATGGAGAAGGAGATATGGTAATACGTGGGTATACAGATGCCAGTTTCCAGACAGATAAGGATGACTCCAAATCTCAGTCTGGATACGTATTTACTTTGAATGGAGGCGCAATATGTTGGAAGAGTTCCAAGCAAGACACTATAGCGGATTCTACCACGGAAGCAGAATATATTGCGGCTTCGGAAGCAGCAAAAGAAGCTGTCTGGATTAAGATGTTTGTCTCAGAACTTGGAGTGGTTCCAACCATTGATGAAGCAATATCGGTTTACTACGACAACAATGGAGCTATTGCACAAGCAAAGGAACCAAGGTCTCATCAGCGATCCAAACACGTGCTTCGCCGCTATCATCTGATCAGAGAGATTATAAGTAGGAATGATATACAAATTGAGAAAATTCCCACTGAAAGGAATTTAGCGGATCCTTTAACTAAGGCCTTGCCTCAAAGCAAGTTTGAGGGTCAAGTTAGAGCCTGTGGTATTGGATACCGTAGCGATTGGCATTAGGCCAAGTGGGAGATTGTTAGTAATATGAGAGAAGTGTCCTAAGGCAATCGCCTTATGATTGTAATCATTTACTTTAATAAATGAATATTCACTATTTGAGTATACATGTTCATGTATTTGATTGAGATCTTAAACTCATTTACTGAATGTCCGCATTACAATTCACAGCATGAGAGAATTTGTGATGAATTCACAACTAGTGATTATCTCTACATGTGCAATTGTGAAGTATTGAAATTGTCCCTAGTCGATGAATTGACAGATACGGACACTATCAATTATGTTGAGACTAGCACGGGTTATTCTCTAATCAGCTGATTCTCACTGGCTGGTGACATTGGGATGTCCGGAGATAAACATGAATGCTAGTTAAGGGAACTAGTTCATTGGAGTGACTAGCTGTAAAACTTTATATGGTAATCTACATATAGATATGTCAATGAAAGTTCTTACTGCAGCTTAAGTGCGATGTTCCTTTGACTTGCGGTGTTCAAGTCATCTTGGTCATGAAAACTTATACTTTGACATCTTAAGCAAGCATCTCCAAGGAGGTGTGGACCCAGGATGATTGGGTATAAGCCGAAGTACCCGAAGATGTTTGAACAACCTACAAAGGATTCACCACTCCTTGCGAGGAGATGTATACCCAAGGCCTATCGTCGGATTGTTACTCGAAGCCTCTGGCCAGAGCATCACATGTTCCGAGTATGAATCTCTCAGAAACATGCGAGTAATTAGAATCGTTGGACGAGAAAGACATTACTTGGGCTAGGTGTGACGTAGTCAGCCTAGTGGGGACTGACACACATAGACCGTGTCCTGAACCAAGTGGGTATAAGATGGTGAAGGGAATGAGGCACGATTCATTAGAGCTGCTGAAAGGTTTCAGAATTATTTCTGAGGTCAACCGTTGATCTTTCGATTAATTGGGGATCATGATGTACTACTAGATGTCACTCATGGTCGTTCTATAATTGGTTAATTATAGACAGCCAACATAAATCGAAAACCTATTTAGTCACATGCAATACGAGTAATCCGAGGGATTTAAAACGAGTTGAAAATTGGATTTTCCGATCAAGAGAGATAAGTCGAATCTGAATTTTTCAGAGACGCATCAGAAGCATAAAATGGCTAAGTCTTTTGAAGACTTATTGGACGAATTAAATGAGTTTAATTCGTACGGTTTCAGCTTGGGTTTGGCCCCAATGAAAGGGGAGAACCAAATTGTTTGGTTCAAATTATAAAATAAACCGAGCGCGGTTTGTTTTATAAAATTATGGAAAAAGAAATTTATATAAAGAAATTTATATAAAGAAATTTATATAAAGAGATTTATTTTCATGGAAATTAAAATAAATCTTGGATTGGTTTATTTTATTTTATAAAATCAATAATGGATTGATTTACCATGATAAAGAAATTTATATAAAGAAATTTCTTTCCATAATAATAGGGGAGACATGGTTGTTTTTATTATAAATTAAGTTATAATAAAAACTTGGCATAACGGAATAATTCATAGAAAAATTTATAAGATAAATTTCTTATGAAAATTTATTCGTTAAAAGGAGACTTGGCGATTAAGAGGCTACTATATAAAGGTACCAAGGCAAGGCTTAGAAATCAATCCAAGAGATCAAGGATTCTTGCCTAGCCTCTCTTCCTCTCCTTCTCTCCCTCTCCCTCCTCTAGTGGCGTCGGCCGTAGAGGCCCTCCTTTGGTTGCCGTGAGCTTCCTCCACCAAGAAGCTGTCGAAGAAGAAGAAGAAGCGGGCGCAACTCCTTCCTTCCTCCCGGAATCTTGATTCCGTTCTTCGTTTAGTGGTTAGTTTTCGATCTCTCTCTTGGTATTCTTGTCGTGCCTTTGGAGAATCTAGTAGTTCTTGTCGGCACGAAACTCGTGGCTTTGCGAAGTCATCCGAAGAAAACTCGGCATGGACACGAATAGAGGCGGAGCTTCCAAGGGACACTACGGTTGGATCTCGTCCCTTTCTACGAGTTACGCGAGGTATTAAGTAAATTAGTTTACTTTCTGTAAAATTTTAAATGTATGATCATGTCTCCACAACATAAGGTTGCATGCTAGATAATTTGAGAAATTATTTATGCTAAACCTTCCGCTACACGTAATTAAATTTTAAAATTATGAACCCATATCCATGTCAACATGCACCCGGTCCCAACACAAAACATAGTCGATCTCCTGCCACAGCTCTCCCACTGCCTGGTGTTTTGATGTCTGCTCAGCTAGGTGCATCGCGATCTGCCAAATCAGAAGCAAGTTGGATCTACTCTGATGATGCATAATCACCTGTCAAACATAGCTGGCCACCTGTCCTCCAACTGAAATGTAGCTAGCATCATCGGCCGTGGAGGTAATCTGTGTCAACTAATATAAAGCATCATCTGGCCATCCATCATCATTACTATCCAGTGATCCTTGATTGTGTCAGCCTCTGCCTATTGTAGAGGTGTGCCATCTCATCAGATACTGCATGCTCAACCCTCCGGTTTGCCTACTGCCTCCACTCGAATGCTCTCTAGCCAATCCACTCCGGTAGCCTGTAATCGATCGTAGCACCCACTTTTAGCAAGTGGTCAGTTATCAACGAATTTGTCATGCCTTTACCGCAAGCCATTTGCTGCGGGCTAGATAGGTCATTATGGTGGACCTATTCACCCTCTTGGACTTTTTGGTAAAGCCTCAGCCATCAACAAATTTGATGTGTTTTTACCACAAGCCGATTGCTGTTGGCTAGGTAGGCCATTCTGGTGGACCTATTCACCATCCTCAACCACTCATCCAAGTGACTCAAAGATGTGTACGATACATTACCATACGGTACATCACAACTATGCAAGACTACATACACTCTCATTTTCCACATACTCGCGTACATGCACTCCCATATTCATACATACCATAACACACACATAAAACTAGTTGACTAGGTCAATGCACCTCTAACACCTGGTCAAACCAGGTCAACGTGCCGGGGGCTCTTATGGATCTTATGAAGGTGCTTATGTCAATGGTCAATCATTAGGTTTATTCTTCGATATACAAATTGATGGCTAAAATCATCACAACTTTCTGCACATATATCATAGTTTTGTAATCATCTAAATCAATATTAAAACTATAGAATGAATATAATCTTACAATGAGAAGCTTGATTTAAATCTTAAATTATTTTACTTTGTAATATATTTGAACTATATATATATGCCTCTTACGCCGCACACCCCGTGAGCACTTTAAAAAAATTATTTTGAATTTTTTTATGTTTAATACTATAACTCAACCCTTAAATCCTAAGATGAAATTTGATTGACATAACTGAGAGCTTAAAAACATAAACAAAAAATAAAAATAATAAATAAACAAAGTTACACTAGGTGCTTAGAGGATGTGCAGCATAACAAATCCTTATATACACACACGAATTTGATATCCTATGCGTCGATTCTGTCTGTGACTATCTGTGATCGAGGACCTTGGATTAAATCCATGCGATCTAGGCCCCTAGATTCAATCTAGAGATAGTAAAATAATTTTTCTTTTTTTTGTTTTTTTTAGTTCGGGGTTAAGCCAATAAGATATTTCTCTTTAAAGTTCAGGGTTTGAGTTATAGTGTTAAAGCTAAAAAAAATTAAAATGAAAAAATTTTAGATGCTCACAAGGTATATATTTAAGGTGCCTAATAGCATTTTTTTGTGTTTATTTTTTTAGCTCCAGGTTTAAGCCAATTATATTTTATCTTTAGGGATTGGGTTATAGTGTTTAAGCTAAAAAATTTAAAAAATAAATTTTTAGATACTCACAAAGTATAGTATATGTATTTAGGATGCCTAATTTTTTTTTAAGCTTTGGGTTTAAGATTTAGGATTTGGGATTTAAGGTTTAATGTTTAGTATAGTATTTAGTGTGTGTATTTTTTTTTTTAAATTAGGGTTTAGATTTAGAATTTGAGATATAATATTTAAGGTTCAGGATTTAAGACTTTTAAAAAAATAATGCATGAGGCACCTGGATCAAATCTAGGCACCTCGTGCATAGTATCGCGCACAGGCACACAGAGGCATAGTTATATTGGGACTAGGGGTGTGATTGTGCACCTTGGAATTTCGAAAAAATAAAATACATAGGAAATTTTTTTAAAAAAGAACCTAATTATAAATTTTAAAAATATTTAGACCTTTTGCAAAAAAATCCAATTAAAACCCATCAACCAAACATTTCTTCCCTGAGCCGAACTTTTTTTTTCTCTTTCCAGCATTTTCTTCATCCTCCCTTAATCTCCTTCTTATTCTTTCTTTAACTCTAATTTAGCCTTTAAAATCCTCCCAACACCTTGGTGTCATTGCCAACCATGTCATTGTCATCTCATGCTATTAATGCCAACGCCGTTGTTGTTTGCTGCCAGCGCCACTATCATCGCTTTGTCGATGCTCCACGACAAATGTCCATTGATTGAAGTGATGTTTTCTTACATAATCTCTTTCGATTAGAGATTTAAGTGTTGGAAAAACACATAGTGTTATATTTTTAGATGTTGATATTTTTGTTTACTAGTCAAGTATGTCAATATTTATAGATATTGAGGTATTCCGTGGTTTTTTTGTTTGATTTGTTATACGAAGGCGACCAATTTCACTAAAGATCATTCGAAAGTTTGATTAATTGAATCATATCATTTATGATAGATTCATCATATAATTAACTACAAGAAAATCTGCAATTAGCGACGGAAATTAATTTCCATCGCTAATTAGAAATCAAAATAAATTAAGGCCACTAATTTAGCAACTAAAATTAAAATCCATCATCAATTTTGTCTTTATACTTATTTAACCTATTTAATTAGTGACGAAAACTTATTCCATTACTAAATAGTAATTAAATTAAGTTTCTGTTGCCAATTGAGTTAATTTCTAATTAGGGTTTTCATTCTCAATTTTTTCTTCTTAGCGCCCTAAAATCTGTTGGTGCCATCGACCCAAGTTTAATCGGGTAGATCATGGGTTTTGATGTGTATGTCAATATGATTAAGCTAGGGTTTTATGTTGATCTAATATGTGTATGTGAGTGTGCAGGTTTGTAGGATACACATAGATTTAGTTGGACGTCTTCGGGTCCGGTGAAGGATGGCATGGGGAGACGAGCCGTAGGCTTGCATGCATCCGAGGGACCGTGGACAAAGCAGGGACGATGAGCCAAGGGAAGCGAACTTCGAGGCATACGTGAAGGATGGCATGGGAGACGAGTCGTGGGCTTGCATGCATTTGAGGGACGAGAGCTGAAGTCGAAGAAGGCTCGAAGGCAATAGGTCGAGGCTGCTGGAGCAGGAACGATGAGCCGAGGGAAGCACACTTCGAGGCATACGCGAAGGATGGCATGGGGAGACGAGCCGTGGGCTTGCATGCATCCGAGGGATGAGAGCCAAAGTCGAAGAAGGCTTGAAGGCAATAGGTCGAGGCTGCTGGAGCAGGAACGATGAGCCGAGGGAAGCACACTTCGAGGCATACGCGAAGGATGGCATGGGGGAGATGAGCCGTGGGCTTGCATGCATCCGAGGGACGAGAGCCGAAGTAGAAGAAGGCTTGAAGGCAACAAGTCGAGGCTGCTGGATGAAGAGTCAGCTAAGTCGTGAGGATTCGAGTGCTGAGAGAATTATACTCGAGAAGGGAAATCCTAGTGTTCGAGTGCTGAGAGAATTGTACTCGAGAAGAGAAACCTTAGGTAGCAGTCGACTGATGCTTGGATCAGTCGACTGATGAAGAGCACAGAGAGATCAGTCGACTGGTCCTATGATCAGTCGACTGGTGTCGACCAGAAGTTGAATTGTCAGGCTGTGACATTCAAATTCGTGAGGACTAGTCGACTGGTGCTAGCACCAGTCGACTGGTAACGGTCAGAACAGTATCGAGCACTATTTAAGAGGACTCATTTTTGGCTGTTTCTTCTTAGCGAAACAAGCTTGGGTAAAGCCTGTTAGTAGTCTACAAGTGCTCAGAGATTCTCAAAGGATTGTGGCGAGGTTTCTCCACCCACAAGGAGCAACATGAGTTAGCCGGAGGTGTTCCGAGGAGTCATCCACCGACGGATCGGGATCGTCCACCTTACGGACAGCCATGGAGTAGGAGCTTTATCTCCGAACCACGTAAACGGTTTGTGTTAGCTATTGTTTTAGTTTTAGTTTTCCGCTTGCGCACGCTAACATTGGAGGAAGAAAAACCGAAAAGTAGCTATTCACGCCCCCCCTCTAGCCAAACGTAAAGGTCCCAACAAGTGGTATCAGAGTGAGGTTCGCTCATCTATGGACTAACTGCCAAGAGAGCAAAAAGTTAGAGGAAATGGTGATTGAAGAAAGATTAGGGGATGATATCAATGTTCTACCTCCCTACGATCACGAGAATTTTGAGTATTGGAGGATGCGGATAAAGACATGGTTCATCATGGATTGGAATCTCATGATCGTACTAGAAGAACCATTTGAAGTTCTGAGAGTTAAACATGGAAAATAGCTCCGACCAAGATATTTGACCAAGGAGCAACAAATCTAATCAAAGGCAAATGAAAGGTAATTTCAATATTACTTAATATTTTGCCTAATAATGTTATAAGTGGTGTAGGTGAATATAAAAATACGCATGAATTATGAAGCAAGATGATAGCGCTTCATGAAAACCCTACACAAGCTCTAGTAGTGGAAAAGTCCAAGGAAATGAGCTCAATGGCTCAAGAAGAGAAGAAGGACCAATCAGATAAAGAAATAAGTTCAACATCCGAAGAGGGGGAGAAAGAGGAAAAAGATTCATCCTTATCCTCAAGTGAAGTGGCACAAGAATTTGAAGAATCATTCACTTCATCAAAGGGAGAAGAAGAAGTCTCCACTTCAAGGATTGAGGGGGATGAGAGATCATCCTCGATACCGGAGCAAGAAAAAGTATCCACCTCCACCAAAGCAAAGTCAAAAGACCACATTACTTGCTTTGGATGCAACAAGAAGGGACACTACAAGGACAAGTGTCCATTAGGTAAAAAGGAGGTAAACCTTAAACCCAAGTCAATTTCTTTAAAATCTAATATGGGTTGTAGGGAAAAGAAGAAAAAGCCGCACATTAGGTGTTTCATGTGTGGTGAGCTAGGACACTACCACACCAAATGCTCAAGGAAAGGAGAATTCAAGAAATTAGAGCATTTGAGGAAGTAGGAGAAGAAAGAGAAGAAAAGCTCACATCAAGGGGGAGCTACAAGGGTAAGGGAGGTAATCCCTAACTTTAAGCATGTTTCAAATTCCTCCATGCATGTTAGAAATGATGAAAATTATTTACCTATGTGTAATTTTGGTTTTAGATATCATGATAAAAATAGGGCTAATGTGGTATATCAAAACCCTAGGGAATTTATGTATCATGATAAACCTGGAATTTTTAGGGCTAGGGACCAAGACATTAATCCAAAGAAAGGGAGACACATGCCTAAACAAATGGGTAGATCTAGGAATTGTAAGATGTGTATACTGAAAGACATGACTTTTATTATTTGAACATCTTTTATGAAAAGACAATCACACTACACTAGGTGTTTGTTTATAATAGTACATACACGAAGTCCCATTGCTTTGCATTGTAGATAACATGGTGTGTGGTGTCACACGAAAGATCATGTTATTAGTTTCTTACCTAGCATAAATAGAGGCTCACAACCGAGATGGAATTGAACAACTCATCGGGATGGTTGTAGTGTATTTAGGTGTGGTTGGTCTTGACCATAGGACTACACTAGTGTGCTATGAGTACATTGAGCAGGACCAAAACCTGAGGTTATCCGATTTGTACTGACTGAATAATTGGATAGGACCTCAGTTGTTAATATGGAGGACGATCCCTTAATCCCGAAATAATATCAGGCATATATTATTATTTATTATTTCTTTGACTTATCAAAGGGCGAGATCTATTCTGTTAGATCGACAGACTCGGTAAGTTGAAAAATAATATTAATAATATGATGTGCTAATAATTATTGACGGAATCCATGTTCTGGTGAGTCAGGATGATGATGCCCCCTTGATGAGCTCAAAAGGTTCATCGTGCTAAACCCTGCAGGTGGATTTGATCCGGCACGTTGATGAGGTTGAGTGGTACTAATCAAGGATCCAGAAGTTGATTAATTTAAATTGTCAGTAATTTAATTAATTAATGGGCATACGCGATCTTAAACACGGGGGTATGGACGACTTGTAATATGTGGAGCCCATATGAAAATATGGGAGTTGGTGAGATAAGTTCAATTAAGATCCTTTAGTGGAATGGATCTTAATTAACTGATCGGGTTTGGATCAATTAGCGGGCCAAGAACCAACTCCTCCTCTTGGTCCCTGCCTTAGCCCTATAAATACCCTATGAGATCAAGAAACCAAGCCAATTAATCAACCCAAGAGCCAACACCAAAGCCTCTCTCTTTTCTTTCTCTCCTTCTCTCCTAGGGCTCTCGGCGCCGAATAGAGAAGAAGGGTTCTCCCCTTCGGTTCTCTCCACCTCCTCCACCAAGCTCCAGCTGAGACTCAAGGAAGCAAGGTAGAGGTCTTTTCTACCTTGCGTGAGGCTCGGGGAGGGCAGAGGAGGCGCCGGCGAGAGGGAGAAGGCGGCGCAAGGGCCACCTTGCGGCGGCGGCGTAAAAGAGAGGAAGAAGAGGATTGAGGGCTCTTGGGGCTAGGAAGAAGGTAATTTCTCTCCATCTTCATCTTCTTCACCTTCCTCTCTAGGTCTGCTGCTAGTCGGAGGGCTTGGAGCCGGCTCCGGCGGTCGGTGGCTCAAGGGAAGAGGAAGAGGGTGGCCAGCGGCGTAAACCCTAGGAGCTAGGGTTTTGGCCGGTTGGAGAAGAGGGTTGATTGGAGCTCTTGGTGATCTCAGATCGCGGTAGATCATCGCCCACACGATGTCCACGAAGGGAGGGACATAAGGTAGAAGACCGCGAGGTGATCGAAAAGGTATAACCTTCCAAACGCTCCTTTGTATTTCCTTATGTCATGTATGTGCCATGTTAATATGTCTCATCATTTTATGTGTTAGAATTTATTGTTTTGCTTGGAAAATATGTTTAATAAATTCTTAACTGGACCCCGACCATAAACACAAAAGTCGGTGATCAACTTGTCGCCTTTTTCGCGATCGAACGGTCGAGCAAATTGCAAGGCCAATTTTGATAATTGGCTAAGTTGTAATTTGGATCGTTCGATACGGCACGAGACGGTCGATGGGAAACGGCTCTCTATTCGGATTAAATTTTTTTTAATCCATAGGCATAGAGAGGTCTCTCGGATCGACTAGGTATTTGCTAGGGAATCCCGCCAAGCTACACCCAACAATTGGTATCAGAGCTGAGGTTTCCGGCTTTGTGCGTTTAGGATTCGTTATTTTTACAATTTTTCATACATTTTTATTTTGATGATGCATGGATGTGTGTAGCCTAACTCTGTGTTGCAGGAATGAGATGTTGAGGCAATCTGTGGTCCGGAGTGACCAAGTATTTTGATGTTTGGGCAAAGGGTTTAAGTTAAGATTACTCTTGTATTCTCATATGTGTATGTTGAGTGTGTAGGTTGTACAGCTTACACATATGGACTTGACTGGACGACCTCGGTACGATGAACGGTGGCAAGGAGACAAGCTGGAGGCTTGTGTGCACCCGAGGGACCTTGGAGAGCAGGGAGATGAGCTGATGGGTGCGGACTTTGAGGCATGCGTGAAGGATGGCATGGAGGCAAGCTGGAGGCTTGCGTGCATCCGAGGGACGGGAGTCGAAGATGAAGAGGGCGCGAAGGCAACAGTCGAGGTTGCAGAGGAGGAGTCAGTCGAGTCGTGAGGGTACGAGTATTGTGTGATTATACTCGGGAAATCCTAGGGTTTGAGTGCGGAGTGGAATGTACTCGGGAAGGGTTACCTTAGGTAGGTGAGTAGACCAGTCAACTGGCCTGAGACCAGTCGACTGGCCTGAGGCCAGTCGACTGATGGAACTGACAGATGGGTTCTGGCAGGGACCAGTCGACTGCTGAGTTGGCTGAGAATTCGAACGTTGGGGTGCAACGGTCGAATTTCAGTGGCACCAGTCGACTTCCCTGGGAGCAGTCGACTGATGGCGAGGGTTTCAGCCCGAGTCCTATTTCAAGAGGACTTCGTGGTGGCTGAGATTCTTGATGAATCTTGTCTTGGTTAAAGGCAAGATAGTAGTCTTTGTGCTCAGGTCTTCTAAAGGTGTTGTGGTGAGGTTTCTCCACCCAAAAGGAGCGACAGAGCTAGCCAAAGGTTATCCGGGGATTGATCCACTGACAGATTCTTGGATTAGTCACCCGTCCGGGGTGGATACCAAGTAAATCGGTTTGTTAGCATTGTTCTCTCTTGATTAGTTTATTTTTATTTGTATTTTCGCTGCACTAACAATGTTGTAGAGAATTCAACGAAAAAGTGTTATTCACCCCCCCTCTAGCGGACGTCTTCGATTTATCAATTGGTATCAGAGTGAAGGACCACTCTTGATCGGACTAACCGCCGAGGGAGCACACGCTAGAGGAAGAAAGAAAATGGAAAACAAACTTGGGGAAGATATCAACTCACTGCCAATATATGACCATGAAGACTTTGCATATTGGGAAGATAGAATGAAGATGTGGCTTAGCATGGACTGGGCGTGTAGGATAGCAATAGAAGAGCCCTTCGATGTTCCAAAGAACAAGCACGGAAAGAGGCTTTGTCCTAGATATTGGGACAAAGAGCAACAAGAACAATTTCGGGCAAATGAAAAGGTAATCGGTATTTTAGAAAATGTTTTGCCTGACAATGTTTTGAGTGGTGTAGGGTCGTACAAAAATGCACATGAATTGTTGATCAAAGTAGACGAATTTCATAAAAACCCTACTCGGGCTCAACTAATGGAAGATCCCAAAGAAATGGAGTCAATGGACCAAGAAAAAGGAAAAGGAATGGAAGTGTCAACATCCGAAGAGGAAGAAACGTCCACATCCTCAAGTAAAGAAGCAGAAGAGAGTGAGAGGGCATCCACCTCAAGAGAAGAAGAGGAAGCATTAACTTCAAGGATTAAGGGGGAGGAGAGACCCTCAATCATACAAGAACAAGAAGAAGCTTCTACCTCCACCAAAGCTAAATCGAAAGAGCACATCACATGCTTTGGTTGCAACGAAAAGGGGCACTACAAGGATAAGTGCGCGAAAGGTAAAAAGGAAGTAAAAAACTAAACTCATTTCAAATTCTTTCAAATCTAACGTGGGTTGTAGGAATGAAGAGGCCCAAGCTAAAAAGAAGAATATCCGATGCTTCACATGTGGAGAGCAAGGGAACTACCATACTAAGTGTCCTAGAAAAGGAGAAATAAAGAAAATGGAGCATCTAAAAAGATGGAAGAAGGAGGAAAGAAAGAAGAGAAGAAGATCACATCAAGGGGGAAGTTCAAGGGTAAGGGAGGTAATTCCTAACCCTAGGGTAAAATGTAATTCAATTTCAAGTTCTTCCTTGCATTTTAAGAATCATGTTAATTACCCATCCATGCATGCTAAAATTAATAAAAATTGTTTACTAGTGCACAATTTTGGTTTTAGACATAATGATAGGACTAGGTTTAACAAGGTAGATAATAACCCTAGGAAAAGCATGCATCATGATCAACCTAGAATCTTTGTACCCAAGAATCATGACACTAATCCCAAAAATGGAAGGAATGTGTCTAGGCAAACGGATAGGTCTAGGAATGTCCAAGGTAGACATATGGAAACTAAGGTTAGAACCTTGGCAAGGGAAAATCAAGCCTTGAGGGCAAGACTTGATACAATATAAAAGGCCCTAGAAAGATTCGTAGTTGGATCTAAGGGCTTAGACATGGTGTTGGGTAGCTTAAAACCCAACTACGATAGATCGGATTTGGGATAACGGTCTATGACCTCCAAGGCCAACGAAAAGAAATATGCTGGGAAGGCATATAATCATGGCAAGGAGGGAAAATACAAGGATGGCAAGGGGGTGCCATTTGAGGGTAGAAGGAACAACTTAACCAAAGACAAGGTGTCTAAGGTTAAGAAGGTTCATTTTGTAGGTCAAGAGTCACCGGGGACACACCGGTGTGGCTTAGTGTGGATTGAGTCACCTAGGGAGGTGGCTAGGGCTCAGAGCTCAAGGGGGAGCTCTAGGAGACTTTGGGGTCCATGATAAATGGATCTCAAGAGTTTTCCTCCTAGGAAATTAGGTGAAATCTGCTAAAAAGGGTTAAAAGACTTGAGTAAGTCTTAAGCCTAGGAAATTGGCACATTAAAAGGGAATTTAGGGAGAAAAAGATGAAAATAGGGTTATATTAGGTAAAATTAGGTTTTAATGTGTGAATACCACATAATTCAATGATACAAATGAATTGTGATCAAGCATTAGAAGATACATTGAGGAGAAGTCGAAATTAGAACTTTTGGGATAAGTTTAAATCACACACTTTAGAGAAAGTTGAGTTTTGTGCCAATCTTGGGATCCTGAGTACATTTGTTTGGAAACGTATTTTTTCCAAGACCTTGGCTCCATAAATCTCTCCACGAAATTTCATAATATTTGGAGATCTATGGAATTATCTAGGCATTTCTAAAATTGGACTGAAAAACCTGAAAATCAGGTACCAGTAGACTGTCCCATGGGCAGTTGACTGGTCTCAGCCCAAAAACTCTCTGTATGTTTTGGCAATCGACTGCCATATGGGCAGTCGACTGGTCAGTGAGAGTATGCCAAAAGGGGCCTATTAGATGATAAAAATTGCAAATTGGAAACTTGGAAAGAATCATGATATCTTGTGAAACTTTTGTGATATGGTTTAAAGATCATTGAGTGATATTGGATGATAAGTCTTTGATGAATCAAAGGATATGGATATCTCACCCATATGTATCTAGGATTAAGAGATAAAAAGGGGAAGGCTTTCATCATATTGAGGATCTAGAAAAGGAAAGATTTGAGAATGATTCCTTGTGTGAATTGATAATGGTTAGAATTGACAAACATAAGGAATCATAAATAGAGTTCAAAATTGATACAAATGTCAAATTTTTAAGAAAATTAGATTATATCAAAAGTCAAGCACACTTGATATTTTCATGGAATCATATTTTACTAGGATAGGGTATATCCTAGCAAGTGTGTTTGCAAACCTTTGGATTGTTTAGGTTTTATTGAATTCTTTTTGGCACTAGAGATAAGGTTGCTTGGGGGCAATCCTTTAATGGTGTTCAAAGGGGAAGAACTCGGGTGTTGGGTTGGGTATAACTGTTAGTAATATGAGAGAAGTGTCCTAAGGCAATCGCCTTATGATTGTAATCATTTACTTTAATAAATGAATATTCACTATTTGAGTATACATGTTCGTGTATTTGATTGAGATCGTAAACTCATTTACTGAATGTCCGCAATACAATTCACAGCATGAGAGAATTTGTGATGAATTCACAACTAGTGATTATCTCTACATGTGCAATTGTGAAGTATTGAAATTGTCCCTAGTCGATGAATTGATAAATACGGACACTATCAATTCTGTTGAGACTAGCATGGGTTATTCTCTAATCAGCTGATTCTCACTGGCTTGTGACATTGGGATGTCTGAAGATAAACATGAATTCTAGTTAAGGGAACTAGTTCATTGGAGTGACTAGCTGTAAGACTTCATATGGTAATCTACATATAGATATGTCAATGAAGTTCTTACTGCAGCTTAAGTGCGATGTTCCTTTGACTTGCGGTGTTCAAGTCATCTTGGTCATGAAGACTTATACTTTGACATCTTAAGCAAGCATCTCCAAGGAGGTGTGGACCCAGGATGGTTGGGTATAAGCCGAAGTGCCCGAAGATGTTTGAACAGCCTACAAAGGATTCACCACTCCTTGCGAGGGGATGTATACCTAAGGCCTATCGTCGGATTGTTACTCAAAGCCTCTGGCCAGAGCATGACATGTTCAGAGTATGAATCTCTTAAATACATGAGAGTAATTAGAATACGTAGGACGAGAGAACGTTACTTGGGCTAGGTGTGACGTAGTCAACCTAGTGGGGACTGACACACATAGACCATGTCCTGAACCATGTGGGTATAAGATGGTGAAGGGTGTAGCGACCCGCCTTCTTACTGCCTTAGACGGATCGTTACATTTCTCTACTTCTCTACTTTTGATACATGACTACAAATGCGGAAATCTTTTTTTTTTTTTATTCATCTAACAATTATATTCTAACTTAAGCAATCATGCATAATAACATATCACACTTCCTTTCTCAAAAGCTCGCGAATGGTACACTGTGAAACCTGCCTCACCCAACTGAACTATCGGGTACCAGTCGACTGGTGACGTGGCAGTCGACTGGTACGCCTGTGAGCTGAAAGTTCAGCTTTCGGCAGTTGCTTCACAGCTCCATCAAACCCATAATTTCGAGCCATATGGAATCATGACACCATTTCTATACTCTATACCAATTTTCTAAACAGTTTAGCCAATCAAAATGAATCCATAAACTTAAAATTTGGACTTTTACGAGATTTAGCAAGTTATGAAAAACTATCAAAAACTTTAGTCTAGAGTTTGTACCAAACTTTGCTTCTAACCATTTAAACTCATCATGCAAGATTCTATAACATTGCTAAAGCATTATGGAATACGAATGCAACTTTTCTAGACATATTTAAGCAATAAAAACTTGGTAGCGACCCGCCTTCTTACTGCCTTAGACGGATCGTTACTTTCTCTACTACCTGGCAAATCCTGCTATCTCTGGACAGGGGATAACAGGCCCAGGGCGTGTTGACTGACACGCCCGTGCGGGTCACCCGAGATTCGCCAGTGGACGGCACGCCCAAGGCGTGCTGAAGAGCACGCCCGTGCCTATAATTCCTCCTAAGAGCACGCCCGTGCCTCGAGGGAGCACGGCCGTGCGCCCGTGCTGGATGGCACGGCCAGCCTGTGTCGTCCTCCACTGCGCGACTAAAAATGCAGAACTAAAATGCGGAACTTTATGCAACCCATCTAAGAATGACATCCTAACTTAATGGTCATGCATAATAAACTTGATTCAAAAGGAAACTAGTACTATCTTGACACAATCATCAATTTCTCCAACAAAGTATCAATATTCTCAACTACTCACATTTCTACTTATCCAATGCAAACATAAGAATATATAAGCTAAATGAAATGACATGGAATCTTTACTCTAGGAAATTGAGCATGCAAAACTATCCAAAACTCAAATACTCTATAATCTCCATAAAGCAAGAACTTGTAATTTGAATAAACTTAAACGTTATGAATTAATAACTAAATTGTCTTGCGCCAAAGATCTCTCCATAATCAGCCACCACACACACACTCTACTCAGCACCGCCTCGTCGTCTTCCTTCAGAATTGCTTGCATTTACCTTTATCTGCAATAAGAGGAAATGCATCTATAAGCGAAAAGCTTAGTAAGTACTATCTAGCTCACAAAAACTCGAAATGTGCAAACATGCTTCTAGATCAAACTGAACATCATATGAGATACTAATATGCTTGAAAGAAAACTAAGAACATGTATAGCTCAAAACATGCATACTCAAGCAATAATAAATCTCATTTTACTTTTCTTGGCTCAAATTGAAACTTTAGCTATTCTTTTGCTTTTGAAAACTTTCTGAAAGCTTTCGAAACTTTGCTAAAGCATATACTTGAAAATAATAATCACTTGGATCCACTGAAGACGTAAGTACCATCTGATATGCGCGTTCCCTAAAAGGTTGGGGTAGCGAGCCACCAATCCTAATAGAGCAGACCTTGGTCTACCAGGGCCAAGACCTTGGAATTGGACACCTGGATTTCTTTAACGACGCCCTTGGACGCCGGGTACTGGCCTTATAAAATAAAATAGCTTTTCTTACTTTTCTTTCTTATCTGTAAATGCCTTGGCATTTTCTGGAGCACCTTGCGTGCTAAAATCCCTAAGTCTTGACTTTTAGGGATTTCTTAAGGCCTTGGCCTTTTCTTTTCTTATCTTTATCTTTTCTTTTCTTTTCTCATAGCTTTTCTTGGACCCTAAACTCACATAGGGTATTAATCAACATATATAAGCATATAATGAACTAATATCACATGCAAAGACTCAAACAAAAAGGAAATATCTCTTTTAAAAACTTTTAAAGGAAATTCTCGCGGAAAAACCGCCTCTTACTGCAGGTGAGCAGTACTTACATTGATATCTTGGACTTACAACCAAGATTGACGTCTAAAGCTCGGGAGAAACTTGAGATCTCGGAGAATTCTTCACGCCTACGCGTTCCTCTCGTCGCGGGGATCCCGAATATAGGATTATCTCTTGGAGAAGAGTCTTGGCCGGCCCTCTAGAGCTTGGTGTGGCGTGCGCACAAGAGAGGGGAAGAAGAGGGGTCGGCGCAACTTGGGAGAGGGAGAGGGTTTGAGAGAAAATAAAACTTCTCTCTTTAATTATCTATTTATACTTAAGGGGCGGATCAACTTAACTATACCTTAAATACAGTTCTCTCCGTCCATTGTTGTGCTTGATACCCCTAGCCCGGCTGGCCGCGCGCTCCCTTGGTCTCGTGGTGGTCGCGGGTTCGAGCCACCCGCTGCACTTAATTGGTTTTTCCATTTTTGGCTTTTTCCTTTTTCTTTTTCTTTTTCCAAAAATACCAAACGGACTCGGAAAATTCCATAAAAATACTCTAAAAATTCCTAAAAATATCTAGAATATTTCTAAACCATTTCTAAATAATTCTAAGGACTTTAAGAACTAAAAATGGAAATTTTGGGGCGTTACAAAGGGAATGAGGCATGATTCATTAAAGCTGCTGAAGGGTTTCAGAATAGTTTTTGTGGTCAACTGTTGATCTTTCGATTAATTGGGGATCATGATGTACTACTAGGTAACACACATGATCGTTCTATAATTGGTTAATTATAGACGACCAACATAAATCGAAAGCCTATTTAGTCACATGCACTACGAGTAGTCCGAGGGATTTAAAACGAGTTGAAAATTGGATTTTCCGATCAAGAGAGATAAGTCGAATCTGAATTTTTTAGAGATGCATCGGAAGCATAAAATGGCTAAGTCTTATGAAGACTTATTGAACGAATTAAATGAGTTTAATTCGTGAGATCGTGGCTTGGGTTTGGCCGGCCAAAGAGGGTCCCCACCCTCTTTGTTTGGCCGACCACAATAAGAGGGAAGAACCAAATTGTTTAGCTCAAATTTATAAAATAAACCGCAAGTGGTTTGTCTTATAAAATTATGGATAAAGAAATTTGTATAAAGAAATTTGTATAAAGAAATTTATATAAAGAAATTTATATAAGAGATTTATTTATCATGGAAATTAAAATAAACCTTGGAATAGTTTATTTTATTTTATAAAATCAATAATGGATTGATTTACCATGATAAAGAAATTTATATAAAAAATTTATATAAAGAAATTTCTTTCCATAATAAAAGGGGAGACATGGTTGTTTTTATTATAAATTAAGTTATAATAAAAACTTGGCATAACGGAATAATTCATAGAAAAATTTATAAGATAAATTTCTTATGAAAAATTTATTCCGTTAAGAGGAGACTTGGCGATTAAGAGACTACTATATAAAGGTACCAAGGCAAGGCTTGGAAATTAATCCAAGAGATCAAGGATTCTTGCCTAGCCTCTCTCCCTCTCCTTCTCTCCCTCTCCCTCTTCTAGTGCCGCCGGCCCTAGAGCCCTCCCCCTTTGCCGTGAGCTTCCACCACCAAGAAGAAGCCGAAGAAGAAGAAGAAGCGGGCGCAACTCCTTCCTTCCTCCCGGAATCTTGATTCCATTCTTCGTTTGGTGGTTAGTTTTTCATCTCTCTCTTGGTATTCTTGTCGTGCCTTTGGAGAATCTAGTAGTTCTTGTCGGCACGAAACTCGTGGCTTTGCGAAGTCATCCCGAAGAAAACCTGGCTTGGACGCGAATAGAGGCGAAGCTTCGAAGGGACGCTACGGTTGGATTTCGTCCCTTTCTACGAGTTACGCGAGGTATTAAGTAAATTAGTTTACTTTCTGCAAAAATTTTAAATGTATGATCATGTCTCCACAACATAAGGTTGCATGCTAGATACGTGGTTAAAATAATTTGAGAAATTATTTATGCTAAACCTTCCGCTGCACGTAATTAAATTTTAAAATTACGAACCCGTATCCATGTCAACATGCACCCAGTCCCAACAGTGGTATCAGAGCCGGTTAGTGTTCGACATAATCATATAATTGTTTTGCGGAAAACTTTGTCATGATATCAATTTTGGAAAATTTTCCAACTATGGAAACTTTCTTATTATGATAAATTTTAGATTTAGGAATTTCAAAGTTTGGAAATCCTCATGAAATTTCGCAACTTTTTGAAATATCCTAGTTTCTTAAATTTTATGATAATTGTGAAAACTTCCCATTTTTGGAAACTTTCCAATTTTGGAAATTTTCAAATTTTGGAAATATGTAAGTTTTCTTTGTCCCAGAAACTTACAATTATTCTGAAAAACCTATTATGAAATCTCGCAATTTTGGGCACTTTCTTTCAAGAAAGTTTAGACAAATTTATGGATTATTAATTGATAATTAAATTCGAATTGGTTTTAAATTATTAACAAAATTCTTTATTTTAGATTGAGCCTCGGGGAGCCGTCTAATTTAAAGTTAGTTGTTGTAATTTAATTTCCTATTTTGAATAAAATTGTCATGTTTAATTTGGTTACGCCTCGGGGAGCGGCCCAAATTAGATTTACAACAAATTCCTTTTTTGGGATATCTGAGCCTCGGGGAGCCACCCAAAGAAAATAATTTGTTGAAATTAATAAATCCATAAATAAAATATGTAATCAAATCTTGGAAATTTTGAGGTGATTCTCAAAAGATAATTTCCTTATTTGATTTAAGAGGTGATGCTCTTACATATTGTTGTCTCCAAAATTAATTAGGAAAATGGTTTCCTATAGAGTTTTCTTAAATAAGATTTTCATGAAAATAATATGTGGTTGAATTAAGGGAATCTATCTCTTAATTTAATAAGATTTGATTTAGAGAAATCAAAGTCTTAAACATATTATTTCCAAAATTGATTATGACAATTTAGGAAATTGTTTCCCAAAACAATTCCTTGAATAAAGTATGAAATTAGAATTAGGAAATCCGGTTCCTAATTCAATTAATGAGACTTGATAAATTAAGTCACATACATACTTTATTAAGGAAATCGTTAGTACAAGACATAATTATATGTCATGAATGTGCTTAGAAAAGAAAGGATGAGACCCAAAACCCCTTACAAAATATTAAGGCCAACACCTTCCATTAATATGGTTAGAACCGGAGTTTTGTTTCTTGTTTGGGTTGATGGACACATCCATGCCCGGCTTGAACCTCAACATGTTCAAACCATGGAATTAGTTTATGATTAATATAGTTGGAGTCAGAGGTCAATCCTTAGTTTTGGTTGTTGGACAGATCCAAGCCTGACTAAACGGTTGAATGAACTCCAACCATATTAAAACTATTTCTTGATTAATGGGTCATCCTTAAGCTTGGAGCATCGATTTGTTGTGCCACAGCCAAGGTCGATGTAAAGAGAGGTGCAGTTGGGTGCTATCTATATTGTTGCATACTTGTTAATGAGTTAACAACCCAATGATTTATGCAAACATTCAATTAGTTGATAGCATAAAGTGATAGTTATATATATGTGATATGTAATCGGTATAATTACCTACCTTCATAGCTAAGAATAACTTGATGGCCACAGCTATGGTTGTTCTTATCTATGGTTGGATATCAACCTATTTGGAGGTGTTCCTACAATCTCCCGAATTGATAAAAAGGGTTATTTAATTTGAAAAATAAATAGGATTTAATTAATGTATGTTGATGCATTCTTTATCATTCTTCTCACATAAGCTCAATTTGTATTTCTAGGATAATCACTCGATCATGTCTTCTCTGAATTTGCGTTCCATTTTGGACACCAATAAACTGACTGGGCCAAACTTCATGGACTGGCTTCGAAACCTGAGGATAGTCTTCAAGGCAGAGAAGCTTGCTTATGTCCTTGAAGATCAACTTCCCAACCGTCCTCCAGAAAATGCAA
Source organism: Boesenbergia rotunda (assembly GCA_024364735.1). Classification (NCBI taxonomy): domain Eukaryota; kingdom Viridiplantae; phylum Streptophyta; class Magnoliopsida; order Zingiberales; family Zingiberaceae; genus Boesenbergia; species Boesenbergia rotunda. The sequence continues at coordinate 404,633 of JAGFNQ010001573.1, forward strand.
CTCCAGACCAGTTAGTGGCCTATCAGAAACATGTGACTGATTCTGAACTTGCGAGTTGCATCATGCTAGCTGCTATGGTACCTGAGCTGCAAAAGCAGCATGAGCATATGGATGCTTATACCATCATCTTCCATCTTCATGAGTTATTTGACGAGCAGGCGAGATCCGAAAGGTTTAAGGTCTCCAGACTCCTCTTCACCTCTAAATTGCAGGAAGGCACTTCTATCTCACAGTTTGTGTTGAAGATGTTGGGGTACATTGAGCGACTGGCCACACTCGGTTTTGCAATGGATCATGAATTATGTATTGACTTAATTCTGCATTGTTTACCCAAAAGTTATTCACAATTTGTGATGAACTATCGGATGAACAAGCTGGAGACTACCATTCCTGAGTTGCTCAACCTGCTGAAGACTGTAGAGCCTTCTGTGAAGCAGGATCAAAAGACGGTACTGTTAGTTGGTTCCTCAATGAAAGGTTCTAAGAGGAAGGCCAAAGAACAGAATAAGGGAAAGAAGAAAAAGGCCAAAAAGACTGAAAAGACACCAAAAGACACTTGCCATCACTATGGCAAGGAGGGTCACTTGCGAAGAAACTGCAAGGTTTATCTTGAGTCCTTGAAGAAGAAGGCATCCGATGCCCCATCCTCTTTAGGTATCTTCGTTATTGAATGTCACTCTATTTCCTCAACCACCTGGGTACTTGATACTGGGTGTAGCTCACATATATGTAATGACATACAGGGGCTAAGGAATAGAAGAAGACTCGTCAAGGGAGAAGCGAATTTGCGAGTTGGAAATGGAGCAAAGATTGCTGCTGTTGCCATCGGAACATATTTGGTAAAGCTCCCTACTGGACGTGTCTTAGAATTGGATAATTGTTATTTTGTTCCTTCGTTAATAAAGAACATTATATCTATTTCATGTTTGAATGAAAAGGGTTATCATTTAACTTTTAGTAACAATTGTTGTTACATAACTTTAAATGGTGTTCTTTATGGGGCCGGAACTTTATACAATGGTATCTACACGTTAGATTTATCCGGTGACGTTTTCAATATCGAAGTTAGCAACAAACGTGCTCGAATAGATAATCGAATAGACTCCTATACGTGGCATTGTCGTCTTGGCCATGTAAGTAAGAAACGCATGACCAAATTACACCGATGTGGAATTTTGGAATCATTTGAACCCGGTTCATTTGATACATGCGAATCATGCTTGAAAGGCAAGATGACCAAATTACCCTTTTTCGGAAAAGGTAATCCAGTGGCAGAATTGCGTGGACCAATGTCAACTCTTGCACAAGGAGGCTATAGCTAATTCATTACCTTTATCGATGATCACTCACAATTCGGGTATGTGTTCTTGATGAAACACAAATCTGAAGCTTTTGAGAAATTTAAAGAGTTCAGAAGTGAAGTAGAGAAACAGCTTGGCAAAAGTATTAAGATACTTCGATCCGATCGGGGTGGTGAATACTTAAGTCAAGAGTTTCAAGATTATCTTAGGGACAATGGGATATTGTCTCAATGGACTCCGCCATATACACCACAGCATAATGGTGTATCTGAGAGGCGTAACCGAATCTTGATGGACATGGTTAGATCTATGCGCTTAAGACAGCTGTTTACTTGCTAAACAGAGTCCCGACCAAGGTAGTCTCTACTACTCCATATGAGATGTTGAATAGTAAGAAACCTCACTTAACTCACCTTAAGATATGGGGTTGTCCTGCTTATGTGAAGCAGACTGTATCAGACAAATTGGATGATAAGTCTGATAAATGTCTATTTATTGGATACCCTAAGGAAACGAAGGGTTACCAATTCTATCATCCCTTGGAACAAAAGGTGTTTGTTTCAAGGCATGCTATATTTCTGGAAAAAGAATTTCTTTTACAAGAAAACAGTGGGAGTGGCATTGAACTTGATGAAGTTCAAGAAACTCCAATAGACATTACAGAGACACCTAGTCTAGACCCACAACCAATAACTCATAATGATGAGCTATCAGTTGAACCTAAAACAACACCACCTCTTCGTAGGTCTGATAGGACACGCAAAATTCCAGAGAGATACAGATTTCTCATAAGTGAATCGAACAACGTGTTACTCATAAGCGATGACGAACCTATCAGTTATGAAAATGTTCTGAAAAGTTTAGAAAGGGACAAATGGCTTGAAGCCATGAAGTCGGAAATGGATTCCATGTACGAAAATCAAGTATGGGACTTGGTTAACCCACCTGAAGGGATTAAGCCCATAGGGTGCAAGTGGGTTTTCAAGAAGAAAACCGACATGGAAGGTAATGTTGTTACCTTTAAGGCTAGATTAGTGGCAAAAGGATATCGTCAGAAACAAGGAATTGATTATGACGAAACCTATTCGCCAGTAGCTATGCTTAAATCCATTTGGATGCTCCTGGCCATAGTAGCTCATTATGATTATGAGATATAGCAAATTGATGTGAAAACACTTTCCTTAATGGAAACCTGCTTGAGGATGTATACATGATACAACCTGAAGGTTTCACATCGGTTGATAAAACCAAAAATATGCAAGCTTCGACGATCCATATATGGACTGAAGCAAGCATCCAGGAGCGGGAACATCCGTTTTGATGAGACAATCAAAGAGTTTGATTTCTCACAAAATCCTGACGAACCTTGTGTGTACAAGAAGGTTAGTGGGAGTGCAGTCGTATTCCTAGTACTATATGTCGATGACATATTGCTTATAGGAAATGATATATCAGTCTTACAATCGGTTAAAATTTGGTTGTCCAAAACTTTCTCCATGAAAGACCTGGGAGAAGCAATCTATATCCTTGGGATTAGAATCTATAGAGATAGATCAAAACGGTTGCTTGGTCTTTCGCAGTCTACATATATAGACCGAGTGCTAAAAAGGTTTAGCATGTCGGAATCCAAGAAAGGTTACCTTCCCATCAGGCATGGGATCAACCTTTCAAAGTCTATGTGTCCGCGCACAGAAGACGAGAGGATTTGCATGAATAAGATTCCTTATGCATCCGCGATAGGATCTATCATGTACGCTATGTTATGTACTAGGCCCGATGTATCGTATGCAGATACCAGTCTGATCCAGGAATGGATCATTGGGCGGCTGTCAAGACAATCCTTAAGTACTTAAGAAGAACTAAGGATGTGTTCCTAATATATGGAGAAGGAGATATGGTAATACGTGGGTATACAGATGCCAGTTTCAAGATAGATAAGGATGACTCCAAATCTCAGTCTGGATACGCATTTACTTTGAATGGAGGCGCAATAAGTTGGAAGAGTTCCAAGCAAGACACTGTAGCGGATTCTACCACGGAAGTGGAATATATTGCGTCTTCGGAAGCAGCAAAAGAAGCAGTCTGGATCAAGAAGTTTGTCTCGGAACTTGGTGTGGTTCCAACCATTGATGAAGCAATACCGGTTTACTGCGACAACAATGGAGCTATTGCACAAGCAAAGGAACCAAGGTCTCATCAGCGATCCAAACACGTGCTTCGCCGCTATCATCTGATCAGAGAGATTATAAGTAGGAATGATATACAAATTGAGAAAATTCCCACTGAAAGGAATTTAGCGGATCCTTTAACTAAGGCCTTGCCTCAAAGCAAGTTTGAGGGTCATGTTAGAGCCTGTGGTATTGGATACCGTAGCGATTGACATTAGGCCAAGTGGGAGTTTGTTAGTAATATGAGAGAAGTGTCCTAAGGCAATCGCCTTATGATTGTAATCATTTACTTTAATAAATGAATATTCACTATTTGAGTATACATGTTCATGTATTTGATTGAGATCTTAAACTCATTTACTGAATGTCCACAATACAATTCACAGCATGAGAGAATTTGTGATGAATTCACAACTAGTGATTATCTCTACATGTGCAATTGTGAAGTATTGAAATTGTCCCTAGTCGAATAATTGATAAATATGGACACTATCAATTCTGTTGAGACTAGCATGGGTTATTCTCTAATCAGCTGATTCTCACTGGCTTGTGACATTGGGATGTCCGGAGATAAACATGAATGCTAGTTAAGGGAACTAGTTCATTGGAGTGACTAGCTGTAAGACTTCATATGGTAATCTACATATAGATATGTCAATGAAGTTCTTACTGCAGCTTAAGTGCGATGTTCCTTTGACTTGCGGTGTTCAAGTCATCTTGGTCATGAAGACTTATACTTTGACATCTTAAGAAAGCATATCCAAGGAGGTGTGGACCCAGGATGGTTGGGTATAAGCCGAAGTGCCCGAAGATGTTCGAATAGTCTACAAAAGATTCACCACTCCTTGCGAGGGGATGTATACCCAAGGCCTATCGTCGGATTGTTACTCGAAGCCTCTGGCCAGAGCATGACATGTTCAGAGTATGAATCTCTTAAATACATGAGAGTAATTAGAATCCGTAGGACGAGAGAACGTTACTTGGGCTAGGTGTGACGTAGTCAGCCTAGTGGGGACTGACACACATAGACCATGTCCTGAACCAAGTGGGTATAAGATGGTGAAGGGAATGAGGCATGATTCATTAAAGCTGCTGAAGGGTTTCAGAATAGTTTCTGAGGTCAACCGTTGATCTTTCGATTAATTGGGGATCATGATGTACTACTAGGTGCCACTCATGATTGTTCTATAATTGGTTAATTATAGACGGCCAACATAAATCGAAAGCCTATTTAGTCACACTCACTACGAGTAGTCCGAGGGATTTAAAACGAGTTGAAAATTGGATTTTTCGATCAAGAGAGATAAGTCGAATCTGAATTTTTCAGAGACGCATCGGAAGCATAAAATGGCTAAGTCTTTTGAAGACTTATTGAATGAATTAAATGAGTTTAATTCGTGAGATCGTGGCTTGGGTTTGGCCGGCCAAAGAGGGTCCCCACCCTCTTTGTTTGCCCGACCACAATAAGAGGGAAGAACCAAATTGTTTGGTTCAAATTTATAATATAAACTGCGCGTGGTTTGTCTTATAAAATTATGGATAAAGAAATTTGTATAAAGAAATTTATATAAAGAAATTTATATAAAGATATTTATTTATCATGGAAATTAAAATAAACCTTGGAATGGTTTATTTTATTTTATAAAATCAATAATGGATTGATTTACCATGATAAAGAAATTTATATAAAAAAATTTATATAAAAAAATTTCTTTCCATAATAAAAGGGGAGACATGGTTGTTTTTATTATAAATTAAGTTATAATAAAAACTTGGCATAACGGAATAATTCATAGAAAAATTTATAAGATAAATTTCTTATGAAAAATTTATTCCGTTAAGAGGAGACTTGGCGATTAAGAGGCTACTATATAAAAGTATCAAGGCAAGGCTTGGAAATTAATCCAAGAGATCAAGGATTCTTGCCTAGCCTCTCTCCCTCTCCTTCTCTCCCTCTCCCTCTTCTAGTGCTGCCGGCCCTAGAGCCCTCCCCCTTTGCCGTGAGCTTCCACCACCAAGAAGAAGCCGAAGAAGAAGAAGCGGGCGCGACTCCTTCCTTCCTCCCGGAATCTTGATTCCGTTCTTCATTTGGTGGTTAGTTTTTCATCTCTCTCTTGGTATTCTTGTCGTGCCTTTGGAGAATCTAGTAGTTCTTGTCGGCATGAAACTCGTGGCTTTGCGAAGTCATCCCGAAGAAAACCCGGCATGGACGCGAATAGTGGCGGAGCTTCCAAGGGACGCTACGGTTGGATCTAGTCCCTTTCTACGAGTTACGCGAGGTATTAAGTAAATTAGTTTACTTTCTATAAAAATTTTAAATGTATGATCATGTCTCCACAACATAAGGTTGCATGCTAGATACGTGGTTAAAATAATTTGAGAAATTATTTATGCTAAACCTTCCGCTGCACGTAATTAAATTTTAAAATTACGAACCCGTATCCATGTCAACATGCACCCGGTCCCAACAATAACTTAACATGGGGTTAGTAGGTTAAGTTGGGTAGAAATTGACCTCATTAAAATGAAAATTTAGAGAAGGCATAGGTTAAGGGGGAGGTTGCCTCCTTGTTTGCCTTAATTTTCATTAGAAAATTTTTGGGTTTTGTGTCCAACTTGGGAATTGTGATAGATACATGGTGAAATATATTTTTCCCAAGTAGGTATGGGTACCACAATGTTCTCCATGACATTTGGGAATTTTTGGAGAATTGTGGAATTTCTGGCGCATTTCTGAAATTGGCCAGAAAACTGATATTCAGAGTATCAGTCGACTGCCAACAGGAGCAGTCAACTGCCTAGGGCTGATTGGTGTAACAGTAGCTGGTTTCGTGTCCAAATGGTTTAAAAAAGTGTATGGAGGGTTAGTACACTGTGTTTAGGACCATTAAGTATTCAAAGAACCAATAATTGGGATATTGTTGGATTCTTTTTGATGTTAGGCAAAGGGGGAGAAGTTTGGGATTAGTTAGGAAACCAAACATACCCTTTGCTAGAAACCCTAGGTTTAGGGGGAGGTGAGATTAAGGGGGAGAATGTTTGCTACATTCTTAGCGTAAGGGGAACCTTTGAGAGGTTCTTAAAAAGCCTTTGTAAGTCCAGTTCAGGGGGAGCTTGGGAGAAGCTTTAAAAAGCCCATGAAAAGTCCTAACTTGGAGGGTTAGGTGTGGAAAAGTCCTAGCTTGGAAGGCTAGGTGTGAAAATTCCTAACTTGGATGGTTAGGTGTATGGGATGCCTTGGGATAGGATCCATGCATTGCATATGCATTGTTTAGCATGTTTTTGGTAGTGACTACTATTTTGCTTTCCCTAACTTAAACGTATTACCAAACATCAAAAAGGGAGAGATTGTTGAGGCAATCTGTGGTCCGGAGTGACCAAGTGTTTTGATGTTTGGGGAAAGGGTTTAAGTTAGGTTTACCCTTGTGTTCTTATATGTGTATGTTGAGTGTGCAGGTTACACATATGGACTTGACTGACGACCTCGATACGGTGAAGGGTGGCAAGGAGACAAGTTGGAGGCTTGTGTGCACCCGAGGGACCTTGGAGAGCAGGGACGATGAGCTGATGGGCGCGGACTTCGAGGCATGCGTGAAGGATGGCATGGAGGAAAGCTGGAGGCTTGCGTGCATCCGAGGGACGGGTGTTGAAGATGAAGAGGGCGTGAAGGCAACAGTCGAGGCTGCAGAGGAGGTGTCAGTCGAGTCGTGAGAGTACGAGTGCTGTGTGATTATACTTGGGAAATCCTAGGGTTCGAGTGCGGAGTGGAATGTACTCGAGAAGGGTAACCTTAGGTAGGTGAGTAGTCTAGTTGACTGGCCTGAGGGCAGTCAATTGATGGAACTGACAGATGGGTTCTGGCCAGGGAGCAGTCGACAGGTAGGTGGCTGGTGAGTTGGCTGAGAATTCGAAAGTTGGGGTGCAACGGTCGAATTTTAGTGGCACCAGTCGACTGCCCTGGGAGCAATCGACTGGTGGCGAGGGTTTCAGCCCGAGTCCTATTTAAATAGGACTTCGTGGTGGCTGAGATTCTCGACGAATCTTGTCTTGGTTAAAGGCAAGATAGTAGTTTTTGTGCTCAGGTCTTCTAAAGGTGTTGTGGTGAGGTTTCTCCACCCAGAAGGAGCAACAGAGCTAGCCGGAGGTTATCCGGGGATTGATCCACCGACAAATTCTTGGATTCGTCACCCGTCCGGGGTGGATACCAAGTAAATCGTTTTGTTAGCATTGTTCTCTCTTGATTAGTTTATTTTTATTTGTATTTCCGCTGCGCTAACAATCTTGTAGAGAATTCAACGAAAAAGTGCTATTCACCCCTCCTCTAGCAGACGTCTTCAATCTATCACGAGATTCCAACTTCATGGCCAAAATATTGTTTGTGTGAATGTTTGCAATTTTTGTAATTAATTAATCCTCGGGGTTGACGAGGCTAGGTATTTAATTTTTATAATTAAATACGACACATGTTTAGCCGAGTTTTTATTTTACAATTGATCTAGATTTCATGTACACTCCTTCGTGGAGTATAGGATTAATGATGTAAATAATTAACTCTTCATTTCGGCTCGGAGATCCCTCAAGGTAGCAGGCGCAGAAGGAAGGGAGGAGTGGACGAAGTGACGACACGACTTGAGGCACATGAGAGGCCAAGGGGCCATGATAGTTCGAAAAATCTAGGATTTTTCACTATTTTTGTTTCATGTTGTTGGTTGTGTGCTTGGTGTGCGGTAGTGCTAGAAAATTCCTCGAGATAAACTACTAAGTGGGAGAGGGATCCTAAGGGTCCCACGGGTTCCATTGCAATTCGATAAGTGATGTGAACAAGTCTGCGCGTCGGCTTTGAGTGCCTTCCTCCCCATCGGATGGACTTGTTCTGCGGATCACTGGGTCGAAAATGACTGTAGAAAATTATTGAAGAGCATGTGGACTTCCCCATCGGAAGGCACATAATCAGAAATAATTTTCTTAGTGTCGTGTAATGGTGCACACTTAAATGCGAGTAATAGTATCCTCCCAATCGGAGTCACTACTATTATTTTGCAGAGCCGAAGGTAACCAACTATTGATCTTACTTGGCAAAAAGTTAGGTTGACAAGATAGTAAGATCGATGGGTAAAACCTCCTCTTACGAATGTAGGGATTCGTATACGTCCACACCATCGTGTCATGCGAATTTCTCGGTGTACAGGGGTGTTGGTGAAATTCGAAAATTAATTGTTTTGAGGAATCAATTTATTTTTGATTTCTAAAGTAGTGTATGTTGTGATTCTCTGGTTTTTAATAATGGCTTTTACTCCACTAGCAACAATTCTTAAGGACAATAAACTTAGTGGACCTAATTACATTGACTGGAAGAGGAACCTAAACATTATCCTCACTGCTGAGGAGTACAAATTTGTACTTTTCAAAGAATGTCCGGAAAAGCCTAGAGAAGACTCTGGTGAAGAGTTGAGGGAGCGTTATAGGAAGTGGAAAAAGACAGATGATATGGCGCGGTGTTACATTCTGGCATCGATGACGAATGTACTGCAACATCAGCATCAGGCCATGCCCACTGCCAGTGATATGATGCTGAACCTCAAAGACATCTTCGGGCACCAAGGTCGAGCTGCTAGGCAAAGTGCGATGAAGAGTCTGATGTCAACCACTATGGTTGAAGGGACACCCATTAGGGATCATGTCCTAAAGATGATGGCTCATCTCAATCAGATTGAATTACTGGGAGTTGAAATCGACGGGGAATCCCAGGTCGATATCATACTCTAGTCTCTACCTAAGAGTTTTGAGCAGTTCAACCTCAACTATAATATGAACAAGAAGAATTATACGTTGGGTGAACTGCTGGGAGAACTCCAGGCGGAAAAGGCACGCTTTCAAAAGAACTCACACGCCTTAGTAACTCAAAAGGATTCTTCTTCTGAGCCGAAAGACAGGAAGAAGAAGAAACGAGGAGGGTCCTAGAAGACAGGAGCATCGCAAGGACCCCGGACTGGTGTGAAGAAGCCGAAGGACAAGTGCTTCACATGCAAGCAAACTGGGCACTGGAAGGCGGACTGTTCCCATCGTAAAAGTAATGGTATTTCTTCAGCCTTAGTCGTTGAAACATGCTTAGCGGAGCTATCTACCAGTACCAAGTGTGTAGATACAGGAGCCACTGACCATGTCTGCAATACTCTGCAGGGGTTCCAGGAAATCCGACGGCTGGCGAATGAAGAAATCAAGGTCTACATGGGCAATGCTACAAGAGTAGCAGCAGTAGTAGTGGGAGTCTTTTATCTTTTGAGAGAAATAAAGTGTTAGTTCTGAGAGATTGCCTTTATGTACCTTTATTTAGAAATAATTTAATTTCAGTTTCTAAGTTGTTTAAGGATGGATATTCTGTTACTTTTGATAATAAAGTTGTTATTAAGAGAAACAGAGAGATTATCTGTTCAGGTACGTTGGTTGGCAATCTGTATACTCTAGAACTAAAACTTCTCACGATGCACACTGAAGTAAATAGCTCATCATCTAACCTAAATAAGAGAAAAGAGCCTTCTAAGATGAATCAGACATATCATTGGCACCTTAGGCTTGGTCATATCAACCTTAGTAAGATTCAGAGGTTAATAGCCGATGGGCCCTTGGGTTCATTGGTGGTGGAGGATCTCCCGACCTGTGAGTCTTGCTTGGAAGGGAAGATGACCAAGAGGCCTTTCAAGGCTAAGGGATATAGGGCAAAAGAGGTGTTAGAACTGATTCATTCTGATGTATGTGGCCCCATGTCAATCCAGGCAAGAGGAGGCTTTGAATACTTCGTCACCTTCATTGACGATTATTCAAGGTATGGGTACATTTACCTGATGCGCCGCAAGTCTGAATGCTTTGATAAGTTCAGAGAATTCAAAGCTGATGTGGAGAAACATCGAGGTAAAAGTATCAAGACACTGCGATCAGATCGTAGTGGCGAGTACCTCTCTGGAGAGTTTAGGAGCTACCTATCAGAAGCTGGGATTCAGTCCTAGCTAATTGCACCCAGCACACCCCAGCAGAACGAAGTTGCAGAAAGAAGGAATATGACACTTATGAAGATGGTTAGGTCAATGATGAGCTATTCAGACTTACCTGATTCATTCTGGGGATACGCTCTGGAAATGGCAGCGTACATACTAAACCTGGTTCCATCTAAGTTAGTCCCTCATACTCCCACAGAACTGTGGACTGGGCGCAAGCCCAGTCTAGGACACATTCGGATTTGGGGTAGTCCAGCACATGTGCTGAAGGGAGATACTGATAAGTTGGAATCTCGTACAGAAGTACGACTGTTCATAGGCTATCCTAGGAGAACAAAGGGTGGTCTGTTCTATAGTTCTAAGGATCAGAAAGTAATTATTAGCATAAATGTCAGATTCTTGGAAGAGGACTATATGATGAGCCATAAGCCAATGAGTAGACTAGTGCTTAAGGAGTTAAGGGGGGACGTTCCGGCTTCGGGACCAATTGTATAAGAGGGCACACCACATGTCACTGCACCGCGTGTCACTCAGGATACACAGGTAGTACCTCGTCACAGTGGGAGGGTTATGAGACGACCCAAAAGGTACATATTTTTGGGAGAGTCTTCGGACTTGGTCTCTGGTAAACATGAACTGGATCCTTGGACCTATGACGAGGCCCTCCAAGACAAGGATGCAGATTCTTGGTAAAGGTCAATAAACTCCAAGATAGAATCGATGGATTCTAACCGTGTCTGGGAGCTAGTAGAACCACCCAATGGTGTAAAAGCCATTGGATGCAAGTGGATCTACAAAAGAAAGAGAGGATCAGACGGAAAGGTTGAGACCTTCAAAGCAAGGCTTGTTGCGAATGGGTATACTCAGAAAGAGGGTATCGATTATGAGGAGACCTTTTCGCCAGTAGCCATGCTCAAGTCGATCCGGATTCTCTTATCTATTGCAGCTCATATGGATTATGAGGTATGACAGATGGATGTAAAGACAGCCTTCCTTAACAGGAGTCTTGATGAGATCATCTACATGTAGCAACCAGAAGGTTTCATTGCCAAGGGCAAAGAGCATCTAGTGTGCAAACTTAATCGATCCATTTATGGATTGAAGCAAGCTTCAAGGTCTTGGAACATCCGCTTTGATGAAGTAATCTAGCGATATGGATTTACTCAAAGTCCGGATGAGTCATGTGTGTATAAAAGATGTGACGGAAACGTCGTGGTGTTTCTTGTACTTTACGTAGATGACATTTTGTTAATTGGCAACAATGTCAAAATGTTATCAGACGTAAGGGTCTGGCTATCAAAGCAGTTTGATATGAAGGACTTAGGAGAAGTGGGATACATCCTTGGGATCAAGGTCATAAGGGATCGGCAGAAAAGGATGTTGTGCTTATCCCAAGCTTCATATGTTGACACAGTCTTGTCTCGTTTTAGCATGGAAAACTCCAAGAAGGGTTTTCTACCCTTCAGGCAGAAGTTCCTCTATCCAAGGAGATGTGTCAGAAAACATCAAAGGAGATAGAGGAAACGAAGGCGGTTCCTTATGCTTCAGCGGTCGGAAGTCTCATGTATGCTATGTTGTGCACGAGACCTGATATCTGTTTTGCCGTAGGCATGGTTAGCAGATATAAGAGTAACCCTAGACCAGGATATTGGACAGTGGTAAAGCATATATTGAAATACCTGAGACGGACTAAGGATTATATGCTAGTTTACCGGGCAGACCAATTAGTCCCTGTGGGTTATACGGACTCAGATTTCTAGTCAGATAGGGACAAAAGTAAGTCTACCTCAGGATTTGTGTTTACTTAAGGAGGTGGAGCCATTGTCTGGAGGAGTGTCAAGCAGAAGTGCGTGGCGGACTCCACCATGGAAGATGATTATGTGGCCGCCTCAGAGGCAGCCAAAGAAGTTGTATGGCTCAGAAACTTCACCATGGACTTGGATGTGATTCCTGGTTTGCCCAGATCTATCACAATCTTTTGTGATAACAGTGGTACAGTAGCAAACTCGAAGGAACCACGAGCCCATTGATAGATCGAATAGCGGTGCTAGAGGGGGGGTGAATAGCACCTTTCGTCGTTTTCTCTACAAGATTATTAGCGCAGCGGAATATACAATACAAATAAACTAATAATAGAGAACAATGCTAACAAATCAGGTTTACTTGGTATCCACCCCGGACGGGTGACTAATCCAAAAATTCGTTGGTGGATCAATCCCCGGATAACCTCCGCTAACTCTGTCGCTCCTTCTGGGTGGAGAAACCTCACCACAACACCTTTTAAATACCTGAGCACAAAGACTACTATCTTGCCTTTAACGAAGACAAGATTCGTCAGACAAGATAGTAGGAAATGAGCTCCTTTAAATAGGGCTCGATTGTCAAACAGCCGCTACCAGTCGACTGCCCCTGGGGCAGTCGACTTGTCCCACTCAGATTCGACCGTTACAGTACAACGTTTGAATCTGCCAGCCTGTTCCAGCCTACACCAGTCGACTGCCCCTTGGCCTGTCGACTGGTCCATCCTAAGCCTAGGGTTTCACTCCCGAGTACAAGTCTCTCCGTACTCAAACCCTCCCGGCTTAGCCCCTGAGTATAAACACTCATACTCAAACCCTCACAACCCGGTTGACTCTTCACCAGCAGCCTCGACATGTTGCCTTCACGCCTTCTTCAACTTCGGCCCTCGTCCCTCGGATACGCATGCAAACCTCCAGTTTGCCTCCATGCCACCCTTCACGTACGTCTCGAAGTCCGTGTCACTCGGCTCATCATCCCTACTATCCAACGGTCCCTCGGATGCGCACGCAAGCCTCCAGCTTGCCTCCATGCCATCCTTCACCCGAAGACATCAACCATGTCCATGTGTACCTGTACACCTGCACACTCATGTACACATATGAGAACACAATAAACCCTAACTTAACCATATTGTCCACACACATCAAAACCCTATGATCCTCCAGATCATCTCAGGGCTGATTGCCTCAACAATCTCCCCCTTTTTGATGTGTGGCAATATGTTAAGTTAGCTAAACATATGGCAATAATAATAGCAAAAGTAATAACGAAAGCAATAGCAATTGAAAATCAAAGCATAAAACAAAAGAGGCAACCTCGCCCTTAACCTATGCTTTCTCCCAATTTTCAATCCTTATTGCTCATACCAAGTTAAGTTTACCCAACTTAACTCCACTCACAACAACCGGTTAGGTTATCCCAACCTAACCCCAAGGTTTCACAATTTAATCAAAGTTAAGTTTCAACCCAAACCTAACTTAACACCCAAGTTCTTCCTGTTTGACACCATCAAAAGATTGCCCCAAGCAACCCTACCCTTGGTGTCAAATAGAACTCAACCAGATTTCTGAAAACCCCCTCAGAAATTACAAATTCACATTCTACCCACACTACCAGTCGACTGCCCCTGTGGCGGTCGACTGATACGCAAGTTTCAGAATTTCCAATCAAAATTCAGAAACGCGTAAAAAATTCCTAAAAAATTCGAAAAAATGTGAAACTTTGCAAGCACACTTGTTATGGTATTCCCTACCCTAGAAAAATATTTGTTCATGAAAAACATCAACCGTGCTTGACTGTTGGTACAATCTCAAAAATCCTCAAATATCGTCATTTTGTATCAACTTTCAAACCTATATATGATATCTTATGTTTGCCACTTCCATTCACCTCCATTTGACATATAGAATGATTCTCATACTTCCCTTTTTCATATAGATATTGTCATTTTGACAAAAGCTCCCCCTCTTTTTCTCTTAAGTCTAGATAATCATGCCCTTTTCTATATAAACCCCATCATTTGATTTTCAACCAAATTGTATTAGGTAATATAACAATATAGAATTTCCAAAACATATCATGAACACATATATAAGGATCATAACTTAAAAACACAGTAGATCATCCATTAGCACTTAAGGAACTTTCAAGCAGTATTCAAAACAGTAGCAAATCATGACAAACTTTTTAATAACATAAGATGAGAGAAAGTATATCATACATGGAAACATAGATAGAGATCTCAACCCAAAACATACAACTTCTTCTCAAACAAAACTTAAATCATGTATCATAGTAGAAAAACAATAATGCAAGTTAAGATCACACATGACATAAGTCTACATAATAAGGCAATACATAAATGTCTCATACATGAAACACAGGGATACTCATGAAATAAAACCTAATAGAGTAGCTAGGGCCAAAGCCCTGAAGTCATCCACATAGTACAATATCAGAATGAGAAGTGTTTGAGAGATATGATAATACATCAAATAATAATGCTCTCAACACTGAACTGCTCCCAAAAACTGCATCATCTGGTCAGAACATGTGATCGTCACCGCCTGGAGGAGGAGGAGGAGCCTGATAAGCGAGATGCAACTGTCGCAGCATCTCGTACATGTCATCCAGATGGCTGGTAATCCCATGAACTGCCGTCTCAATCCTCTACTCCGTCTGCTGAAGTCCGTGGATATCCTCACGGATGACATGAACGTCCTCCTAAAGCCAATGGACATCTGATCGGAGCTGAGTAAACTCCGCATGTGCAACTATCCCAGCGGGCTCCTCATCTGACCCGGGGGCCTCCGGACGCTCCCTCCATTCAAACTCCCCCTGCCGACACTCGATGACTGCCAAAGATAACTATCGTGTACCGATCTAGTCATAATCCTTGGACAGGTGCCTAACCTGACCGCTACCCACACGGATACCAAAACGTAAATGGAAAAACTCAGTCAAGATGTGGCAGAAGGGCATGTATATCTTGATAGATTGAATAGCGTGCTAGAGGGAGGGGGGTGAATAGCACTTTTCGTCGTTTTCTCTACAAGATTGTTAGCGCAGCGGAATATACAATAAAAATAAACTAATAATAGAGAACAATGCTAACAAACCTAGTTTACTTGGTATCCACCCCGGACGGGTGACTAATCCAAGAATCTGTCGACGGATCAATCCCCGGATAACCTCAGGCTAAGTCTGTCGCTCCTTCTGGGTGGAGAAACCTCACCACAACATCTTTAGAAGACCTGAACACAAAGACTACTATCTTGCCTTTAACCAAGATAAGATTCGTCAAGCAAGATAGTAGAAAACGAGCCCCTTTAAATAGGGCTCAATTCTGAAACAGCCGCTACCAGTCGACTGCCCCTGGGGCAATCGATTGGTCCCACTCAGATTCGACCGTTACAGTAGAACATTCGAATCTGCCAGCCAGTTCCAGCCCACACCAGTCGACTGCCCCTTGGCCAGTCGACTGGTCCAATCTAAGCCTAGGGTTTCACTCCCGAGTACAAGTCTCTCCGCACTCAAACCCTCCCGGCTTAGCCCCTGAGTACAAACACTCATACTCAGACCCTCAAAACCCAGTTGACTCTTCACCAGCAGCCTCGACTGTTGCCTTCTTCATCTTCGGCCCTCGTCCATTGGATGCGCACGCAAACCTCCAGTTTGCCTCCATGCCACCCTTCACGTACGCCTCGAAGTCCATGTCCCTCGGCTCATCGTCCCTGCTATCCAACGGTCCCTCGGATGCACACGCAAGCCTCCAGCTTGCCTCCATGCCATCCTTCACCTGAAGACGTCAACCAAGTCCATGTGTACCTGTACACCTGCACACTAATGTACACATATGAGAACACAAAAAACCCTAACTTAACCATATTGCCCACACACATCAAAACCCTATGATCCTCCAGATCATCTCAGGGTCGATTGCCTCAACAATCTCCCCCTTTTTGATGTATGGCAACATGTTAAGTTTGTTGGTGCAGGCAGCACCTAAGTCGAACCTGGGTTTTGATATTGGCAAAGGGTTCAAAAGTTAAGATATTATGTTGGTCTAATGTGCTCACTGAGTGTGCAGAAAGAAGTCCTGGCGAAGGGCTGTTGGGCACCTAGCGAAGGACTGCTTGGCCTCGAAACATGTAGACCTGGCGAAGGACTGCTAGGCTCCTAGCGAAGGGCTGCTAGGAGTCTAAGAGCTAGCGAAGGACTGCTAGGCACCTGGCGAAAGGCTGCTGGGAATCTAAGACTTGGCGAAGGACTGCTAGGCACCTGGCGAGGGACTGCTAGGAACCGAAGACCTGGCGAAGGGTTGCTAGGCACCTGGCGAAGGACTGCTGCGCAAAAGTCCAACCGGAGGAGCCGGTTGGCAAAACATAAACTCTCCTGAGAGGAGTAGGTGAGGACGCGTTCCCCGTCGAGGGAACAGTAGGCGTCGGTTCGACCTAGGGTTCAATTTGGGAGACCCGAAGTCAGAACCAAGACAGCTAAGGCTGTATAAACCTAACAATTCTTGCCTTGTTTGTTGTGGAACTAACCTTGGATGCAGGGACCAAAGGAACGTGTTTCTGCAGCTCAGAACGCCCCAAAGGAGAGGGGCAGCAACTGGGCTAGGCACCCGGGAGGTCCCGGGCGCCCAAGGTCAAAGGCAAACAACCAATTGAGCAAGAATCACTTCGGAAGCTTACTGGTCCAGGCGCCCTCAAGCTCCCGGGCGCCCTGATGGTCCTGGGCGCCCTGGACACCTCGAGCGCCCTAGGTCTAAGCCAACCAAGCAATCAAAGCGAATTCAGCCGAGAAGCCAGCAGACCAATTCAACCGGGGCACACCCAGTGTCCCGGGCACCCCCGTCAGCTCCGAGCCCGATTCTGGAGGGATAAGCTCTAACCGAGCATCGGATGAGAGTTCTCGGATCCGAAGGCATGTGTCAGGCGCCCCCAGCATCCCGGGCGCCCCCAGGAGTGCTATAAAAGGGGCTCGACCCCTAAGGCTTCACAATCAACTTTTCCAACGCCTCTACGCTCTTCGACTCAAGCGCTCTGCTCCGAAAACCTCCAATCTCGAGATTCAAGCGCCGACGACGACCCTCTGCTCCGAAGTACGATCCACACCGGGCGTCGGTAACGAAGAGTCTAATTTTATTTACTGCACTACAACTATAACATTTTCTGTAAACATTTGCGCACATATAGAATTGCTCGCAGTAAACGGTCAAGGACCGTGGGCCTTGGAGTAGGAGCCGACCGCGACTCCGAACCAAGTAAAAGTGCTTGAGTTCTTGTGCTGTGTTTATTTAAATTTTCGCTACGCGTTCTCTTTTCAAATCCGAAACGCTTTCACGATATTCACCCCCCCTCTATCATGTTTTCTCGATCCAACAAGTGGTATCAGAGTGAGGAAGCTCAAATTTGGTGCAACCACCAATTTGAGAGTTTTTCGGATTTTTCTTCGAATTTTTTAATTTCTTTTTTCGATCGAACTTTTGTCGATAATCGAGGTTGGTGCAACACCACTCGATTATTTCTTTTAATATCTTATTCCCGCACTGCTTATCCAAGACCTAGTCTTGGGATAGTTTTTTGTTATTATTTCAGTAATTACTAAATGACCATGCAAGAAGGGTTCAGTACAGCCAGACCACCACTTTTCAGTGGAGAGGACTTCTCCTACTGGAAGAGTCGGATTGAAGTCCACCTGAATACTCAGGTGGACATATGGATAATAATCCAATCTGGACTGGAAATCCCGAAGAATGCTGAAGGAGTGCCACAATCATACACCGAATGGGATACAATACTGAAAAGAAAAATCGAGGTCGATGCTAAAGCAACTCAAACACTCCAATACGGCCTAACCAAAGAAGAGTTGAAGCGGGTAGGACCATTCAATAGTGCAAAAGAACTCTGGGGTAAGTTGATTGAGTTGCACGAAGGAACTTCCGACACCCGAATCAGCAAGAGGGACCTACTGCTAAATAAGTTGTACACAATCAAGATGAACGACAGTGAATCTGCAGCCCAGCTCCACGCCAGAATCCAAGAGCTGATGAACGGTCTACATTCAATCGGTCACAAGGTAGAAAACCATGACCTGATCAGGTACACCCTTAACGCCTTCCCGAGAAACACTTTGTGGGCATATATGGTAGATGCATACAATGTTTCAAGGGATTTGTCTAAAATTAAATTAGATGAGTTGTTTTCTGAGCTTGAATTACATGAGCAGACTAACTGCACCCTGGCCGAGAAAGGCATTGCCTTTGTTGCAGGTAAAACTAGAAAGATGATCAAGAAGATGCCCTAACCTGCACCCGAGTCTGACTCAGATGCAGACTCGGAAGACAACGAAGGAAATCGACCCAAACTGGTTCGGCTAGCCCAGGACTACTACAAGGAACTGAAAAACCAGACCAACAGAAGGAAAGCCAGCCGAAGAAAGGAAGAACCAGCTGATCCTTCAAATGAAAAGACCAAACCTAACGTGACCTGTTACGAATGCAAAAAGAAGGGTCACTATAAGACGGAATGGCCAAATCTGAAGGAGACAAAGAAGACAATAAGGAAGAAGGCCCTTCAAGCAACGTGGGACGAGTCTTCCTCTGAAGAAGAAGAAGAGGCCCCATAGTCGAACCTGCTCGCTCTGAGTGCTTCGGAAGAAATCGAGACCGAATCAGAATCGGAGCTGGACGACGGAAACCTCACATTTTCTGAGGACGGCCAAATCATTGTAAGTGGGTTTTCTAAAAGTCAATTATCAGAATTAATTGCGTATCTATCTCGAGACTTGGCCAAAGCCAAAATCCCAGTCGAGTCCCTCCGACAGGAAGTAAAACTCCTGAAAGAGGAAGCTGACTCTAGATCCTCAACTGAGAAGGTTCAAGAAGGAACCTCTACTCAAGTTGAAAAACTTGAGAAAGAGAACTCCTCCTTGAAAACTCAAGTCAAGGACCTTAGAGCAGCTTTGGAATGATTCACTTCTGATTCCAAGGGTCTTGATATGATCCTTGGAAAACAGAAGTCCGTTCTAAATCGATCCGAGTTAGGCTATCGAACCAAGGCGAGATAAAGATCTTACTATGCTGTACTGAATCAGTCTAGACCCAAAGTTCAGGCATGGGTACCCAAACTATACCTGAACAACCAAGCTGGACCAAATCAGTATTGGATCCCCAAGGATAAGATTCATATCTTGCCTAATCATTACCGTGGCTTTAGTCCAAGGGGAGCCAACTTAAAAACAATCTTTATAGTCAAATAAATTTCTTTTCTTGTTTAAATTGCATGATTGCTTGTCTATTTATTTTATGCAATTTACCATGCTTAAACCTAGGATTGGTTAGACTAAAGACTAAACCAATTAACTAAAATTTGAACAACATAGTATTGGGTGGCAGTGAGATGATAGTACATTAGGGAAGCCCTTTCTAATAAGGTCAAGTATACACTACTTGGTCTCTTTAGACTAGTGGAACTAGCCGAAGCTACCGATCCAAGACCCAAACTAGTTAGACCAGAATTTTTCAAAAAGTAATTTTGAAAATGAAATTTCATTAAAAGGCTTTGTTAAGGAAAGGGTTGATGATCCAATAAGGCTATGGCCAAAGAAGGCCTAGTGCCTCGCCAAGACCTGGAAGCCAATTTTTGAAATTCAAATTCAATTTACTCTTGTCAAATTCGAATCTAACACAAATTTTCAGTTAATCGTAGATTCAAACACTCTTTTTTCAAAATAAATTCAAAACCAATTGTTTTCAAAATTAATTTAACTTTTCAAAGTAAATCATGATTTTTCAAAATAATTTTGTCTACTAAAACCTGTCTCACAAAAACCCATAAGGCAAACATGGTTGATAACTCTAGATTGGGTGAGACAGACTAGGTTGTGAAAATCAATTTAAGCTATCCTTAATTCTAATTGGATCCAAATCAACAAAACTCTTTATGTGTAGGAACATAAAGATTTGGACCAATGGATGTTGGATAGCGGGTGCTCCAGACACATGACTGGGGATAAATTGAAATTCACCAAACTCAAGTTCAAGAACCTAGGCTCAGTAGCATTTGGTAACAATGCTACACTCAAAGTGATTTGGTCAGGTAACATTGAACTCAAATCTGACTTTGTTATTAAAAAGGTGCTTTTGGTTGAAGATTTTAAATTTAACTTGCTTAGCATATCTAAATTAATTCAAAATCTGATAATCCAGATCTAAATTCATCAAATACTGATCAAGAAGATAATTAACAAACTGATGAACCTTTAATTGAACCCCTAAATGAACTAACTATTGAACCAACTATTGAGTCAATTGAACCAACAATTGAACCAACTCAAGTAGTTGAACCAAATACTGAACCAAACCGACCGACCGGACCTGAGGCTGAACCAAGTTCTAGAAAAACTAAGAAACCTAGACTCAGTCACCCAACTGATCAAATTGTGGGTGATCCAACTTTAGAAGTCAGAACTAGGTCCTCCTATAGGAACCTTAGTCATATTGCAATGATTTCAAAAATTGAACCTGAGACTATAGAGGAAGCCTTACCTGATCCTGATTGGATCATAGCAATGCAAGAAGAGTTAGCCCAGTTTGAGAGAAACCAGGTCTGGGAACTAGTACCTAAACCTGATGGCAAATCCATTATTGATACTAAGTGGGTTTTTAGGAATAAGCTAAATGATCAAGGAGAAATAAAGCCCGCTTAGTAGCCAAAGGGTTCGGTCAAGTAGAAGGGTTAGATTATGACGAAACCTATGCCCCAGTAGCTAGACTTGAGTCCATTAGGATGTTGTTAGCCTTTGCATCCCATAAAGGATTTAAGATCTACCAAATGGATGTAAAGTCAGCTTTTCTAAATGGATTTATTAAGGAAGAAGTCTATGTAGGACAACCCATCGGTTTTGAGGACTTAGAAAGACCCGACCATGTTTACAAGCTCACTAAAGCACTTTATGGACTAAAACAAGCACCTAGGGCATGGTATGAATGCTTATCAACCTACTTAATTTCTAAAGAATTTAAACAGGGACAAATTGACTCAACCCCACCCTATTTATTAAGACCTTAGGAAAAGAAATCTTTATTGCCCAAATCTACGTCGATGATATAATTTTTGGATACACCAACTCAAATTTCCTAAAAGAATTTGTTAAAATAATGGAAAATGAATTTGAAATGAGCTAAGTTGGTGAGCTCAATTTCTTTCTAGGGTTACAAATTAAGCAAACTAGAGATGGAAACTATGTCCATCAATCCAAATATGCTAAGAAGTTAATAAAGAAATTCAAAATGGACAACTCCAAAAGCATAAGTACCCCCATGGCTACAAATGTAAAAATAGATAGTGACCCTGATGGTAAACTAGTAGACCCTAAACTTTATAGAAATATGATTGGAAGTCTACTGTACCTTACAGCCAACAGACCTGATATCCTTTTTGTTGTAGGAATGTGTGCTAGATACCAAACCTATGCTAAGGAAACGCACTTAGCAGTCCTAAAAAGAATACTAAGATACATTAAGGGCACCCTAAATGTAGGGATTTGGTATCCTAGGACCTCAACATTTGACTTGTCAGGATACTCGGATTCTGACTATGCTGGTTGTAAACTAGATAGAAAGAGTACTAATGGAAGCTGCCAACTCTTAGGAAATAATCTAGTAAGTTGGTGCAGCAGAAAACAACATTGTGTAGCTTTATCCACAACTGAAGCTAAGTATGTTGCTTTAGGAGAGTGTGTAGCACAACTCTTATGGATGATGCACACTCTTAAAGACTTCCAGCTCAACTACACCCAAACTCAAGTCTACATTGACAATATAAGCTCAATTAATCTAACTAAGAATCCAATCCAACACTCTAGAACTAAACACATAGAAGTCAAACACCACTTCGTAAGAGATCATGTAGCCAGGGGTGAGATAGTCCTTAAGCATGTAGACTCTAAATCTAACTTAACTGACATATTCACCAAACCCCTACCTGAGTCTGAGTTCAGCTCACTAAGAAGACAGTTAGGGTTATGCTTGGTAGAATAGGTTTGCTCTACTTCTATTTTTTAAAACTAATTTATTATTCATCAGTTTCTACTTAATTTGAAAAATCATTTTTGTTGCATTTTTAAAAATAATTTTTTGACTTAGTTTTTCTTATGAAAAAAAATTACCCCCTTTCAAAACTAGGGCTTTTTCGCAAATGGACTTAGCTTAGGCCCTAACCCCTAGAACTGCATGTACCTATAGATCTAGAAGCCAGCATCTCACAAGCACCTGGTACTTTTTGATTGATCACCTAGAATGGGTTGAGATTCTTAGGTCTTTGCCTTGATTCAAGATGCTTAAGTCTGTGCATCTGCAGTAATTGGGGCACTAAATACCAATAAACAGTAATCAAGTTAAGTGTCAAGCTTAGAAAATCTAACTTGAACAAAACACTTAACTTGATTAACCCTAGCGAAAGCTACTGTTTATAACAGTTAATAAGTAGCTAATTGGGTTAGACAGGACCCAAAAGAGAAAATTAGAATTGATTTGGTCCAGTTTATATCTTGAATTGGTTCAATATAGCACTTTACTTCTTTTGCTATAATGTTTTGCTATATTGTTTTTTTTTATATATGGCAAAGGGGGAGAGATTGGAAAGGAGAGAAGGTTTAAAAAAAAATTTCAAAATTTAAAACTTTATTTATCTCCTTTTTCAAAAAGTGAAATCCCTTAAGTCAATTGCACAAAATTATTTCTAAGTACTTGACTTAAGCTATTTTCAAAATATGGTAGAAATTTTTTTTATTAAATTTTAGTTTTTCTAAGTACTAAAAACTTCAGAAGAAGTTTAGAAAAAATTCCAAAAGTGCGAAAACTAAGTATTGACTTGAAAATTTTCTAAGTATAAATTCTCTAAGTGCAAATTTTCCAAGTGCCCAACTCAAAATTTGTTTTTGGAAAATAATTTCTAACTTACATTGTTTTCCAACCCAAAATTTTTTTTGGAAAATATTCTCTTTTTTGGAAAAGATTCTAAGTGTTGAAAAATAATTTCCCTTGTAGACTTAGAAACTTTTTTCAAACCCCGCGAACCTTTGAAAAATCTAGGGGGAGATTCCTTCCAGGGGAGGAAATGAAATTGGAATTTTACCTGTTTTTGTTTTAACTTAACTTTTTGAACCGGGCTGCCATAAATCAAAAAGGGGGAGATTGTTGGTGCAGGCAGCACATAAGTTGAACCTGGGTGTTGATATTGGCAAAGGGTTCAAAAGTTAAGATATTATGTTGGTCTAATGTGCTCACTGAGTGTGTAGAAAGAAGTCCTGGCGAAGGGCTGCTGGGCACCTAGCGAAGGACTACTAGGTATCAAAACCTGAAGACCTGGCGAAGGACTGCTAGGCACCTAGCGAAGGGCTGCTAGGAGTCTAAGACCTGGCGAAGGACTGCTAGGCACCTAGCGAAGGGCTACTGGGAATCTAAGACCTGGTGAAAGACTGCTAGGCACCTGGCGAAGGACTGCTAGGAACCGAAGACCTGGCGAAGGGCTGCTAGGCACCTGGCGAAGGACTGCTGGGCAAAAGTCCAACCAGAGGAGCCGGTTGGCAAAACGTAAACTCTCCTGAGAGGAGTAGGTGAGGACGCGTTCCCCGTCGAGGGAACAGTAGGCGTCGGTTTGACCTAGGGTTCCATTTGGGAGACCTGAAGTCAGAACCAAGACAGCTAATGCTATATAAACCTAACATTTCTTGCCTTGTTTGTTATGGAACTAACCTTGGATGCAGGGACCAAAGGAACATGTTTCTGCAGCTCAGAATGCCCCAAAGGAGAGGTGCAGCAGCTGGGCTAGGCGCCCGGGAGGTCCCAGGCGCCCAAGGTCAAAGCCAAACAACCAATTGAGCAAGAATCGCTTCAGAAGCTTACTGGGCCAGGCGCCCTCAAGCTCCCGGGTGCCCTGGGTCCAAGCCAACCAAGCAATCGAAGCGAATTCAGCCGAGAAGCCAGCAGACCAATTCAACTGGGGCGCCCCCAGTGTCCCGGGTGCCCCCGTCAGCTCCGAGCCCGATTCTGGAGGGATAAGCGTTGACCAAGCTTCGGATGAGAGTTCTCAGATCCGAAGGCACGTGTCAGGCACCCCCAGCGTCCCGGGCACCCCCAGGAGTGCTATAAAAGGGGCTCGACCCCTAAGGCTTCACAATCAACTTTTCCAACGCCTCTACGCTCTTCGACTCAAGCACTCTGCTCCGAAAACCTCCAATCTCGAGATTCAAGTGCCGACGACGACCCTCTGCTCCGAAGTATGATCCACACCGGGTGTCGGTAACGAAGAGTCTAATTTTATTTACTGCACTACAACTGTAACATTTTCTGTAAACATTTGCGCACATATAGAATTGCTCGCAGTAAACGGTCAAGGACCATGGGCCTTGGAGTAGGAGCCGACCGCGACTCCGAACCAAGTAAAAGTGCTTGAGTTCTTGTGCTGTGTTTATTTAAATTTTCGCTACACGTTCTCTTTTCAAATCCGAAACGCTTTCACGATATTCACCCCCCCCCTCTATCGTGTTTTCTCGATCCAACAAAGTTAGGTAAACATATGGTAATAATAATAACAAAAAGCAATAACAAAAGCAATAGCAATTGAAAATCAAAGTATAACACACAAGAGGCAACCTCCCCCTTAACCTATGCTTTCTCCCAATTTTCAATCCTTATTGCTCATACCAAGTTAAGTTCTCCCAACATAACTCCACTCACACCAACCGGTTAGGTTATCCCAACCTAACTCCAAAGATTCACACTTTAATCAACGTTAAGTTTCAACCCAAACCTAACTTAACACCCAAGTTCTCCCCCTTTGACACCATCAAAAGATTGCCCCAAGAAACCCTTCCCTTGGTGCTAAATAGAACTTAACCAGATTTCTTAAAAAGCCCTCAGAAATCACAAGTTCACAATCTACCCACACTACCAGTCGATTGCCCCCAGGGCAGTCGACTGATACGCCAATTTCTGAATTTCCAGCCGAAATTCAGAAATGCGTATAAAATTCTAAAAAATCTTGAAAAATATGAAATTTTGCAAGCACGCTTGTTAAGGTATTCCCTACCCTAGAAAAATATTGGTTCATGAAAAACATCAACCGTTCTTGACTTTTGGTACAAACGTGAATTTCATCAAAAATTGGCATATATGTATCATCTTTCAATGTCATCCATACTTTTATGTGATTTCCAGCCCTTATCATCATTATTCCACACATGAAATGATCCTCCATTCTTCCCTTCTTCATGTGTATCCTCAAGATGACACACACCTCCCCCTAATTTACTCTTAACCCTAGGAACATATACTTATCAACCTTCCTTAATTCTCATTATATGAAAACACACTTATTTCATTCACCCAACATTAAATTATAAAGTAAAAACATGATACAAGGATTGTGAATTTTCAAACACTATTCAGAGCAAGACATAAGAGTAATATAAAGTATCATCAAGTCATGACATAAATTTTCATGGAAAAATAGGCAAATGGTTCATACATGCTAACAAAAAAGTCAGATGGGTCGTGACCCCAAAATAGTTAGAGTTTTACAATCCCTGAAATAAAGTGTTTGAGAGATATAATAAAACATCAAAACAGAAAACTCTCAACAGTAGAACCACCAAGTCAAGCTGACTACATCTCGGCACCTGGAGGAGGAGGAGGACCCTGATATGCTAGATGCCACTACTGCATCATCTCATACATTTCCTGCTGCTGCATCTGCATGTCCATCTGGCGCTGCTAGAACGTATGAAAGTCCTCCCTCAGTTCTTCTACCTCGGACTGAAGTTGAGAAAACTCCTCCCGTGTAACTCCTCCTGTAATATCCTCCTCCTCATCATTATCAGCTGGCACAGGAGCAGGTCGACGACGCCAGATAATCTCCCTGTCATGCTTCTCGATTCCGGCAAAGAAAGCTGTCGAGAACCTATTTGGTCATAGTCTTTGGATAACTCATGCATTTGACCCTTGTCGACTCTGACCCCTCTAGACTTAAGGAATTCGGTCAGAACATGACCGAATGGCATGTATAGTTTCTTGTTGACTTCATGGGAGAAGTAGGTAATGGATGTGAAAATCTGACGAGCTATGTCAATGTCCAATTGTCTCTCTAAGGCATACATTAACACTAAATGAGGAAGACGAATCCTCGACCGCTCCTTTGTAATGATTGGAAGAATGCAACCTAGAACCACCTTGTACAAAACATTACTCATAGGACTCATGTCTTTGGCATCAAAAATGCGGTCCCTAGGACATCGAGGTCTACCAAAATAGTGCCGATGAATCTGATCTATGGTAAAACTTGGTAAATCTAGAGGGTTAGCAACGGTGGGGAAGCATGTGAACGGACTATTTGACACTTTAGATCTTAAGAATAACCTTAACTCATCAGGTGTAAACGGAATAGTGATCCCTTGGACCATTGACTCATATATCATGTTTTGGGCATTGGTTGATGAGAGGTTGGCGTAGAATTCTTTGCATACATCAAAATTGATGAAGTGTTGTCAGTAAACCAGTTGTTGCAACCCGAAATAGGCAATGATTTCAGTGATGTAGGAAATGTCCTGGAAGTAGGATCGATTGAGATAGCAGCAATCCATTAATATGAAAGCCGCATTCTCAAATACTTTTTGACACTCCTCGGACCTAAAATGAGATCCCTCAGGATCTACTTGTCCCCGACGGGATGATCCCTCACCCACCTTCCTCTTATGTGCCATCTAAACACATATTTTACCCATGCATGCACAAAACCGACCCAAAAAGGAAAAACAACAAGGAAAAACATGCAAAATGAGATAGGTTAGTTTCAAAACATGAACCCAATCGAGAAATACACTTCACACATAGTTACCTCTTCTTAGAGTGTTCCATGAGGAATGATGGTGATGATTCACTCCAAAAGAGAGATTTTCCCTAACCCTAAGTGTGGATCTGAGATGTAGGAGGCTAGGAGGGTGTTTTCAGAGGTTGAGAAGGCCTTAGGAACAAGGAGAGGTCGGGGATCGCAAGGGGGGTGCACCGAAAGCCCAAGGTTCGGGCTGCCCCCCGCGCCTTTTTCTTTTATAGAACCCGCGTACCAGTCGACTGCCAAAATGGCAGTCGACTGGTAAAACTCACAGAATATTTTTCCAGTCTATACCAGTCGACTGAGATTTTGGTAGGTGACTGCCAAACCATATAGAATGGTTCTGTGCCGAATTTCTCCTGTACCAGTCAACTGCCAGATTAACAGTCGACTGGTGTCTGATTTTCAGGTTTGCAGGTCGAAATTCAGAAATGTCTAACTAATTCCACAAATCTCCAAAAAATTTGAAATTTTGAGGAGAGATTTGTGGATCCTAAGTCTATTTGGGAAAAATATAATTTCAACCAAAATTATCCTAAATCCCAAGATTGGTACAAACATCAAGTATCTCTAAATTGTATCAATGAAACTAATCCAGAAATTCTAATTTTGACCTCACCTTGATCCTTCTTCCCATGCTCACTCATAATCTACTAATAACATCAAGTTATATGATATTTAAGCATTAAAATCAATTCCCCTCAATTATAATTCCAATTTCTTCCTTTTTCACCATAATTCTCCCTTTAGTGTGCAAATTCTCTAGGATTAAGACTAACCTTAGTCTTTTAAACCTCTTGGCACACCCTATAGTCTATCTAGTTTCCTAGAAGGAGACTGATAACCGCTTTTGTCGCGTTACGGTTTCAAATACAATTAAAATGTCGAACTCCTCTAAACTAATGAAGTATAGAGTAACTCGAGTCGTCTCTCTCAAGGAATGTAATGATAGGTTAATAATCTTAGGATTCCAATGTTATTACTTTTGGATTTTGGGATATGAAACTGGGGGTTTGGATTTGAAAACTAAGACTACGAAATGATACAGCAAAGCACGTATGAAATCTAATCCTAATTGCATCCAACCGAAAGACAACTATAAGAAAACATAAAGTAATCAAACTAACGAAACATTGCTAGAATTTAAGATAAGGAAAGTTCAAATTAGAATCCAACTAATGGAAGAGACAATTCATCAAACATATGGTATGCATGAAAGAAAGCATTAAGGAAACTTAACCTAATCTAACCTAATTGCGTACTTAAACATAAGAGAAACTTGAAACATTCAATTAATAACACGTAGCAAAAATCTAAGCTGAGATAAACTAAAACAATTGGTTGGGGCATTTCATCGAACAAGTAACAAGCGTGAATAAAATTGAGTCAAATGCAAGCAACTTAAACATAGGGACAGAAATTGATACAAGCATTCAATAATCAATCACAAACATCCCACTACATCAAACCAACAACCGAATCTGACGAAGACATGGATTAATCGCTGGATGATGAAGCTGTGAAGTGCGACTGCTGATGAAGGGGCTGTGAAGTGCGGCTGCTGATGAAGGATGCTGTGAAGAAGGGGCTGTGAAGTGCGGCTGCTGATGGGATGCTGTGAAGATGGAGTCGAGTGAGCTCCGACTTCTAGGGTTCACGATCAGTGGGCATCGGGATGGAGAGATGGAAGGAAGACGATGATGGTGGCTATAGTTCCTTGGTGGAAGATGGAAGATAAGAGATGGAAAGGGTGGATGATCGGCCGGCCGGCGGCAGCGAGGTGGAAGGGACCGCCGACCTTCGATGGAGTGGAGAAGATGGAAGTCGCGTGTGTCGAGCCGAATCCCCCGTCCCCAGCCGCGTCTCTGTGAAGATCCGCAGTTCTTGAGTCGGGTCGATCCTCTCCTTTATGCGCGTGGGCTCAGCCCTCTTGTGTGCTCAGCCCAGCCCAGCTTCTTCCAGCCTCTCCAAGCCCAGCTCAGACAAGGGTTCAGCCCAGGCTCAGGTCCAGCCAAACCATGGGTTCAGCCAAGGCCAGTTCGAACCAGCTCCCCAGCAGCCCAGCACTTGGTTCAGACCAACCTCAGGTTCAAGCTTTGATCCAATGTCCATCTTTAATTCCCTACAAAAATCATGAAATAATACCAAAATTTAGAGAAAATTATAATGAGCTCCAAAAATATATCCCAATCGTAAAATATGGTATAAACATGGTTTAAGCGTACGAGAGGATAAAAAAATGCTAAATAAATGAGCAAATAAAATGGCATAAAATGCTAGTTATCACACCCCCACACTTAATCCTTGCACGTCTCAAGAAAGTCAACAAAACTATAAGAAAGTAAAATATCTCCCAAACATTACATCCCCTAACGATACTTGAAAATAATAAAAGAAGGTTACTTAGGATCATCAAGTCTCAAGAATCCATGTATTTATGGTTCCAAATCTTACATAAGTCAAAAGGCATGGCAATTTCATCAACTTGAATAAACTAAGCATGACAACAACCTCACAAGATAGATATATGAACTGATGCTCACAAAAATAACAGATATGAAAGTGGAGTTCTCTCAAAGCATTCATACATTGCACTACCATATGCTTGCTTATTTTTTACTTCTCCACTACTATAACATAAGTACATAAATCAAGAGGACTTTTCAAGGACTAATGATGAAACCATGTGCTAACAAGAGAATAAGAAGGGTAGATAACAAAGGAGATCACAAAGAATATGAGAGCATTGGGGTAATCAACATGATGTATACAATCAAACCATATGGCAAAATAACACCAAACATCCAAGCTCAAAATTCTCCTTGCATATTCTCAATGCAATACACAACAATCACTTAAAACCTCTCTAAAAATGCATGTATGTATTAACAACGTAACTCTTGAATTTCTCTCAACAACGATATCAAAAGAGTATGCATCAAGAAAATATTCCTTCTTGTTCATAACTAACAAAATCCCAAATGCTTGAGAATTTTTTTTCCTCTCTCTTTCATTTTTTTCATTCTTTTATTTTCTTCTCTTTTTTTCACTTCTTTTTTTTCTTTCACTTTTTTTTTCATTTCTCATTTTTTTTTCACAGAGAGATTTTTTTTTCAACAAGCATTTGTCCATACACACTTATCTTTCCCCCATACTTAAAACTTGCCTCAGACAATGTAACAAATCATGATAACATCTAAAACTCACAATAATAGAGGCTGATAATAGACAAATAAAAAAATGTACTTATCATGCAATCACCCTATGCTCTCATGCTCAAGAGAAGAATAAACTAATAGAGATATGACAGTGAGAATGTAAAGAAGATGAGAAGATCTGAGAAAGAAAAGACAATGAAACATGAAAGCAATAGGTGAAATGCTCACTAGTAACCATAGCAAAGTAGAGGAAAAATTAAGAGTTCAACAAGAAATTCGCCTCCATCATATTCATGTCATCTTATGCTAATGTAATTTCAAAAAGAATCAAAGCAAGTTCTAGAGTGTCAAGTATCACAAATGCTATCACACATAAGAGGATTAAGGATAGACATGACAATATTCTCACTAGGTGAACAATAAAATGTCATGCTTAATCCAACAAGATAGAGTCTATCACCACAACAAATGACTAAATGCAATTAATATCCCCAAGCATACCAAGAAAACCAAAACTCAATAGTCAGACTTAACCATCTTTTATGATTCTCAAAGCATAATAAAGGAACATGTAGGGAGATACAACTGAAAAACAAGCAAGGTTTATTCAAAACTAAACAAAATGCAGAATGAAAAGCAAAGTATGAAAGCAAAGTATGAAAGCAAACAAACATGCAAGTATAAATAGAAAGAAAAATAAGAAAAAGAAAAGAAAAGGAACAAACTCCCCTTTATGTAGGATAGAGAGCATGTAACATCCATCTTGGGAGAACTATCCTCCTATGATCAACCTCGTAGTGCGTAGATTTCTCCCATATTAATTTTGCACAAGCATCTTCCGGTGGTCGGAGACGATTAAGGTTCAGCATCCATTCTTGGGGTAAATGATTAAAAGTCAAAGTGAACTGACCCCTCCCACTGCATGCTCCTTAGAAGTCCTTCCGGGAGGTTGTAGGCTATTAAGTTTAAGTATCCATTCTAGCAGCCTACGGGATCCTGCAAAATCATGTAAAGAGAATACCTCCCGCACGCATGCAGGGTAAGAAAGGAATGAAATATAAACAACCTCTACACAAGATGAATCAATATATGCATCACATCCAATGAAATCAATTTTGGGTACCTTTATGAATTTTTCAAAAACATTATCCACATATGATTTATCAAAAATTGCATCATAGACAATGAAATCAACCTGAGGTACCTCTATGGGTTTTTCACAATCAGTTTCTATACAGGATGTATCAAGACATGCATCACAACCAATAAATGTATCAAAAATTTCACCACAGCCAACAAAGTCAACACTGGGTACATCGATGAATTTTTCACAATCAGGCTCAATACAAGATGAATCAAGAGATGTATCACAACCAATAATAGGTACCTCAATGAATTTTTCTAAACAATGAGGAGAAATACATACCTGATCGTGCTAAAGAATACCTGAAGGTTCTACAAGAATGGATGTAGCTATGACTTTCTCCTGGTCAGGTAGATGCTCCACTTTAGGTTCAGGTTCTGGTGGACATCCAACTGAAACAGGTGATTCTTGGGTTCTTGCTTCCACCATGCAAGTCCCTACACTTTCAGACTTATTCTCTGAGTCTTCTAATATATCAGTCAATGGTGGTGGTCCCTGGGGCTCAGTGCAATCCCCTACACCTATAGATTCATCGGCAACGCATTCTTTATCAACCATATCTATAACAACCATATTAGAAAAATTAGGACCATCAATAACTATATCAGCACAAAATAAAAGATGAGAAGGGTCCTGTAGTGCTTCAGAATCAAGTCCAAGGCTGTCACAAGTTTTTCCATTCATCTCTTCCACTGCCTCTATAGATAATGATTGCCCAGTAGGTATGGGTGGTCCCTGAGGCTCAGTGCAATCCCCTACACTCTCAAACCTATCCTCTGAAGGCATCTCAATCAATATAGGTGGTCCCTGGGGCTTAGTGCAATCCCCTACACCTATAGAATCATCTGCAACAAAAAATGAGTCAGATACAGTCTTCAAATCTTCAACCTCCCCTGTAGCTAACACCTCCTCTTGGTCATCCAAACTAGAATATCCTCTCTGAGCATCGATCTTGGTCCCTACAGTCTGCATCTGACTAATGGTGGAGGATATCTATCCAATTGGTTGCTCTATGTTCTGACTGAAAGCATCAGTCCTACTCTGAAATTGTCCATAGTCTTCCTGATGCTGCTGAAATGGAGCGCTACATTGCTGAAAATCCCTCTCAATTTGCTGCTGAATCTGAGTGCAAAGCTGATCGCTAAGCTGTTGCAACCTCCTCTCATTTTCTTGAAGAAATCGAGCGAGAAAGGGCTCCAAAGTGGGTGGAAGCTCCGGTTCTTGTTGCTGAACCGGATGTGACCATGAAGGCATAAGATCATCCTGGAATGTCTGTAGGTTCTGATATGCTGGATATTGCTCAATAAATTGACTTTGTGTATCCTCATACCTGAAATATGACTGATCCCCCCAATTAGAATCGTAGGAATTAGAAAATAAGTTATACCTATCTGGTTGTTGAAAATCAGTTTGACAACTTGGTAGAGGTTGCTGAAGAATGTGACTCTGGAATTGCTGATCTACTTGCTGAAAGTGTTGGTTGAAAGGTTGAAAATTCTAGGGCTGTGAAGATGGAATATCTTGCTGAAAATTCTGGAATGGTGGCTGATAAACTTGCTGTGAATGTGGCCATCCTTGCTGATCATAATTGAATGGTTGTTGGAAATCTTGGAAGCTCTGCTGAAACTGCTGTTGTGGCTGCTGAAATGGTTGAAAATCTTGCTGAAAATCTGAATAGGGCTGCTGAAATTCTTGAAAAGGCTGAAATTGTGGCTGCCCTTGCTGAAATTGATAATCTGGTTG
Organism: Boesenbergia rotunda; assembly: GCA_024364735.1. Classification (NCBI taxonomy): domain Eukaryota; kingdom Viridiplantae; phylum Streptophyta; class Magnoliopsida; order Zingiberales; family Zingiberaceae; genus Boesenbergia; species Boesenbergia rotunda. The sequence continues at coordinate 437,836 of JAGFNQ010001573.1, forward strand.
TTGAAAATCTGAATATGACTGTTGCTGAAATTGTTGACTCGGCTGTTGGTAAGTAGATGAATAAGCGTGCTTAAACATATCTTTTAACTCCATCAAAAATTTGCTCTCTAACTATTCATTTGAAGACATTTTGAAGCTGCAGTCCTGTCACAAAACAAATAAAATGGTAGCACCCATGTACAAAAGGATAAAGCAAATAAGAATAGAATCAAATCCTAAAATTATCAAACACCACTGCACTCCCCGGCAACGGCGCCAAATTTGATAACCGCTTTTGTCGCGTTACTGTTTCAAATACAATTAAAATGTTAACTCCTCTAAACTAATGAAGTATAGAATAACTCGAGTCGTCTCTCTCAAGGAATATAATGATAGGTTAATAATCTTAGGATTCCAATGTTATTACTTTTGGATTTTGGGATATGAAACTGGGGGTTTGGATTTGAAAACTAAGACTACGAAATGAAACAGCAAAGCACGTATGAAATCTAATCGTAATTGCATCCAACCGAAAGACAACTATAAGAAAACATAAAGTAATCAAACTAACGAAACATTGCTAGAATTTAAGATAAGGAAAGTTCAAATTAGAATCCAACTAATGGAAGAGACAATTCATCAAACATACGGTATGCATGAAAGAAAGCATTAAGGAAACTTAACCTAATCTAACCTAATTGCGTACTTAAACATAAGAGAAACTTGAAACATTCAATTAATAACACGTAGCAAAAATCTAAGCTGAGATAAACTAAAACAATTGGTTGGGGCATTTCATCGAACAAGTAACAAGCATGAATAAAATTGAGTCAAATGCAAGCAACTAAACATAGGGATAGAAATTGATACAAGCATTCAATAATCAATCACAAACATCCCACGACATCAAACCAACAACCGAATCTGACGAAGACATGGATTAATCGCTGGATGATGAAGCTGTGAAGTGCGGCTGCTGATGAAGGGGCTGTGAACTACGGCTACTGATGAAGGATGCTGTGAAGAAGGGGCTTCGATGGATTGGAGGAGAAGATGGAGTCGAGTGAGCTCTGGCTTCTACGGTTCCCGATCAGTTGGCGTCGGGATGGAGAGATGGAAGGAAGAAGATGATGGTGGCTATAGTTCCTTGGTGGAAGATGGAAGATAAGAGATGGAAAGGGTGGATGATCGGCCGGCCGGCGGCAGCGAGGTGGAAGGGACCACCGGCCATCGATGGAGTGGAGAAGATGGAAGTCGCGTGTGTCGAGCCGAATCCCCCGTCCCCAGTCACGTCTCTGTGAAGATCCGCCGTTCTTGAGTCGGGTCGATCCTCTCCTTTGTGCGCGTGGGCTCAACCCTCTTGTGTGCTCAGCCCAGCCCAGCTTCTTCCAGCCTCTCCAAGCCCAGCTCAGACAAGGGTTCAGCCCAGGCTTAGGTCCAGCCAAACCATGGGTTCAGCCAAGGCCAGTTCGGACCAGCTCCCAGCAGCCCAGCACTTGGTTCAGACCAACCTCGGGTTCAAGCTTTGATCCAATGTCCATCTTTAATTCCCTACAAAAATCATGAAATAATACCAAAATTTAGAGAAAATTATAATGAGCTCCAAAAATATATCCCAATCATAAAATATGGTATAAACATGGTTTAAGCGTACGAGAGGATAAAAAAATGCTAAATACATGAGCAAATAAAATAGCATAAAATGCTAGTTATCAGAGACCACCTGAGATCCATTGACCATGGATCCCACTTTGGCTTCTAGAACTCTCCCTTGAGCTCCTAGCCCTAGTTACTTTCCTAGGTAACTCATTTGCAAGTGCAAGACCACACCGGTGCTCCTCCGGTGCTTCTTGACCTTCTACTCTCACTCTCTTAATCCTATAGACCTTTTGCTTAGTTAACTCCTTCTCTTTCCCTTTAAATGTCTTTTCTTTGCTATGTTTGACCTTCTCCTTACCATAGTCATAGGGCATCCTCGAATATGACATTTTATCCATATTTGCCCTTCTAGAATGATATCCCAAACCCGGCCTACCATTCCTGAGAGGTTGATCTTTTTGCATTATCCTTGATCCCTTTGATCCCCTAATGAGTCTATCTAGATTTTTCTCCAGTTTATCAAGTTTTGCTTTCAAAACTTGATTTTTCCTTTTCCAAATTCCTAGTCTTAGGATTATTTGACCTAACTTGATCATTTCTAGATCAACCTATTTTTCTAGACATATTTCCCATTTTCTTAGGGTTTATGCCTTGGTCCTTGGTCCTAGAATTCTTAGGTTTATCATGAATCACAGAATTTTGCACATTTTGGTATTCACCATTGTTTCTATTCCTATCATGATATTTAAAACCAAAATTACATCTAGGCAAACAATCATTTATATTCTTAGCATTCATGGAAGAGCTTTGAACATAAGTAAAATTAGGGATTACCTCCCTTACCCTTGTAGCTCCCCCTTGATGTGAGCTCCTCTTTTTCTTTTTCTTTTCCTCTTTCTCCCATTTCCTTAGATGCTCCATCTTCTTGAGCTCTTTACTCCTTGGACACTTTGTATGGTAGTGTCCTAGCTCCCCACATGTGAAGCACCTAATTTTCCTTCTTTTCTCCTTTTGAGCTTCCTCATTCCTACAACCCATATTAGATTTTAAATGAATAGATTTGGGCTTAGGAATTACCTCCTTTTTATCTAGTGGGCACTTATCCTTGTAGTACCCCTTTTTGTTATAACCAAAGCATATAATATGCTCTTTTGATTTGACTTTGGTGGAGATGTGAGCTTTCTCTTGCTCTTGTATAGTTGATGGTCTCTCTTCTTCCTCAACCCTCGATGTTGATACTTCCTCCTCCGCACTTGATGAGGTGAATGGCTCCTCACTTGAATTTTCAACATCATTTGATGAGCCTGACATTTCTTCTTCATTTTGGTCTTCTTGGACCTTTGAGCTTATTTCTTCGGGTTCTTCTACTAGCTGAGCTTGTGTAGGGTTCTTGTGAAATTCATCTAGTTTGCTCCATAATTCATACGCACTTTTATATTCTCCTACACAATTCAACACATTTTTAGGCAAAATATTAATCAAAATATTGATTACCTTTTCGTTTGCCCTAGATTGCTCTTGTTGTTCATCTGTCCAATATCTAGGGCGAAGCCTCTTCCCGTGCTTGTCTCTCAGAATTTCAAAGGGATCTTCAATGGTCATTCTACACTCCCAATTCATCCCTAGACAATTTTCCATTCTTGCCTTCCAATGGTTGAATTCTTTATGATTGTAGGATGGTGGTGTGTTGATGTCTTCCCCCAACTTATCTTCCATGTTCTTCTTTCTCTAGCGTGTGCTCCCTCGGCGGTTAGTCCGATCAAGAGCGGTCCTTCGCTCTGATACCAATTGATAGATCGAATAGCGTACTAGAGGGGGGGGTGAATATCACTGTTCATCGTTTTCTCTACAAGATTGTTAGCACAGCGAAATATACAATAAAAATAAACTAATAATAGAGAACAATGCTAACAAACCAAGTTTACTTGGTATCCACCCCGGACGGGTGACTAATCTAAGAATCCATCGGTGGATCAATCACAGGATTACCTCCGGCTAACTCTGTCGCTCCTTCTGGGTGGAGAAATCTCACCACAACACCTTTAGAAGACCTGAGCACAAAGACTACTATCTTACCTTTAACCAGGAAAAGATTCGTCAAGCAAGATAGTAGGAAACGAGCCCCTTTAAATAGGGCTCGATTCTGAAACAGCCGCTACCAGTCGACTGCCCCTGGGGCAGTCGACTGGTCCCACTCAGATTCGACCGTTACAGTACAACGTTCGAATCTGCCAGCCTGTTCCAGCCCACACCAGTCAACTGCCCCTTGTCCAGTCGACTGGTCCAACCTAAGCCTAGGGTTTCACTCCCGAGTACAAGTCTCTCCGTACTCAAACCCTCCCGGCATAGCCCCTGAGTAAAAACACTCATACTCAGACCCTCACAACCTGCATGACTCTTCACCAGCAGCCTCGACTGTTGCCTCACGCCTTCTTCATCTTCGGCCCTCATCCCTCGGATGCGAACGCAAACCTCCAGTTTGCCTCCATGCCACCCTTCACGTACGCCTCGAAGTCCGTGTCTCTCAGCTCATCGTCCCTGCTATCCAATGGTCCCTCGGATGCACACGCAAGCCTCCAGCTTGCCTCTATGCCATCCTTCACTTGAAGACATCAACCAAGTCCATGTGTACCTGTACACCTGCACACTCATGTACACATATGAGAACACAATAAACCCTAACTTAACCATATTGCCCACACACATCAAAACCCTATGATCCTCCAGATCATCTCAGGGTCGATTACGTCAACATATCTTCCCATTAACACTATGGGAAGAGTGGCAAATAGCACTAAACACCTGTAGGGAGACATCTATGTCTAACCTCCTCTCCAATGCGTACATCATCACCAAGTGTAGGAGTCTGATCCTGGACCTCCCCTTGGTGACGATGGGCAAAATGCACTCTATGACGATCTTGTACAATACATGGCTAAAAAGTCCCATGGGTTTAGCGTCAAAAATATGCTCTGACTCATTCCTGTATCTCCTAAAATAATGCATGTGTATCTGGTCAATGGTGACACCAGGAAACTCAAGTGGTTCAACAATAGTGGGAAAATAAGTAGATGCATTATTCGATGCTCTACACTGTAGGAACCCAGCTAAATCCATGACTGAGAAAGGAATAGTAACCCTGGCTACCCTAGACTCGTATAAGTTATTATCCGAGTCAATTCTGTTGGTGCAGACAGCACCCAAGTCAAACCTATGTTTTGATAAATGGCAAAGGGTTCAAAAGTTAAGTCTTATTTGTTTTCTAACATGCTGCGTGAGTGTGCAAATTCAAAGCCCTAGAGAAGGACTGCTAGGCACCTGGCGAAGGACTGCCAGGATACAAAGCCCTAGCGGAGGACTGCTAGGCACCTGGCGAAGGACTGCCAGGATACAAAGCCCTAACGAAGGACTGCTAGGCACCTAGCGAAAGAATGCTAGGAGACAAAGACCTAGAGAAGGGCTGCTAGGCACCAGGCGAAGGACAGCTTGGTACTGAAGACCTGACGAAGGACTGCTGGGCAAAAGTCCAACCGGAGGAGCTGGTTGGCGACAGGTAAATGTTGAGGCAATATAAGGTCTGGAGTGACCTTGTGTTTTGATGTTTGGGCAAAGAATTTAAGTTAGGTTTTCCCTTGTGTTCTTATATGTGTTTGTTGAGTATGCAGGTTGTACAGGATACACATATAGACTTGACTAGATGGCCTCGGTACGGTGAAGGATGGCATGGAGGCAAGCTGGAGGCTTGCGTGCGCATCCGAGGGACCTTGGTGAGCAGGGACGATGAGCTGATGGGCGCGGACTTTGAGGCATGCGTGAAGGATGGCATGGAGGCAAGCTGGAGGCTTGCGTGCATCCGAGGGACGGGAGCCGAAGATGAAGAGGGCGCGAAGGCAACAGTCGAGGCTGCGGAGGAGGAAGTCAGTCGAGTCGTGAGGGTACGAGTGCTGTGTGATTGTACTCGAGAAAGTCCTAGGGTCGAGTGCTGAGAGATGTGTACTCGGGAAGGGAAACCCTAGGTGTGTGAGTAGGGCAGTCGACTACCATTGTGGCAGTCGACTGGTAAAACTCATAGAATGGTCTCAGGCCTGGACCAGTCGACTGCCCTGGGAGCAGTCGACTGGTAGGTGGCTGGTGAGCTGGCTGAGAATTCGAACGTTGGGGTGCAATGGTCGAATTTGGCTGGCACCAGTCGACTGCCCTGGGGGCAGTCGACTGGTAGCGAGAAATCAGCCCCGAGTCCTATTTAAAGAGGACTTCGTGGTGGCTGAATTTCTTGACGAATCTTGTCTTGGTTAAAGGCAAGATAGTAGTCTTTGTGCCCAAAGGTGTGCTTGGTGTTGTGGCGAGGTTTCTCCACCCACAAGGAGCGACGAGGGCTAGCCGGAGGTTATCCGGGGAGTGATCCACCGACGGATTCTTGGATTAGTCACCCGGCCGAGGTAGATACCAAGTAAACCGGTATTGTTAGCGTTGTTTGTTTCGTTTATTATTGTTTCCGCTGTGCAACTAACAACGCAGGTACAAGAAAGATCCGAGAAACGCTATTCACCCCCCTCTAGTATACCACATTCGATCCTAACAATTGGTATCAGAGCGAAGGACCGCTCTTGATCGGACTAATCGCCGAGGGAGCAGAACGCTAGAGGAAGAACGATGGAAGACAAATTTGGGGACGACATCTACATCCCACCGCCCTACGATCATGAAGACTTCGAATATTGGCGGGCAAGGATGGAGACTTGGCTTAGCATGGATTGGCCATGTAGGATAACCATAGAGGAGCCCTTCGAAGTTCCAAAGGACAAGCACGGGAAGAAGCTTCGTCCTAGATATTGGGACAAAGAGCAACAAGAACAATTTCGGGCAAATAAGAAGGTAATTGATATCTTGTTAAATATTTTGCCTAACGATATTTTGAATAATATAGGTAAATATGAGATTGTTCATGAATTGTGGGATAAGTTGGAAAAGTGTCACAAGAACCCTACACAAATTCAAGAGCCTGAAGAAATCAACTCATTGGTTCAAAAGTGGAAGGAGAAAGTGAGAGGTCATCCACTTCATCTAGAGAAGAGGAGGAGGTCACCACCTCAAGGATTGAGGGGGAGGAGAGACCCTCATCTACACAAGAACAAGAGGAAGCATCTTCTTCATCCAAGGTTGAAGAGGAAGTCCACCTAGTCTCCACCTCCACCAAAGCCAAGAGAAAGGAGCATATTATATGCTTTGGTTGCAACCAAAAGGGACACTACTGTTAGTGATATGAGAGAAGTGTCCTAAGGCAATCGCCTTATGATTGTAAACATTTATTTTAATAAATGATAATTCACTATTTGAGTATACATGTTTGTGTATTTGATTGGATCTTAAACTCATCTACTGAATGTCCGCAATACAATTCACAGCATAAGAGAATTTGTGATGGGATCACAACTAGTGATTATCACTAAATGTGCAATTGTGAAGTATTGAAAATATCCCTAGTCGATGAATTGATAAATACGGACACTATCAATTCTGTTGAGACTAGCATGGGTTATTCTCTAATCAGCTGATTCTCACTGGCTGGTGACATTGGGATGTCCGGAGATAAACATGGATGCTAGTTAAGGGAACTAGTTCATTGGAGTGACTAGCTGTAAAACTTCATATGGTAATCTATAAAGATATGTCACTGAAGTTATTACTGCAGCTTAAGTGCGATGTTCCTTTGACTTGCGGTGTTCAAGTCATCTTGGTCATGGAGACTTATACTTTAACATCTTAAGCAAGCATCTCCAAGGAGGTGTGGACCCAGGATGATTGGGTATAAGCCGAAGTGCCCGAAGATGTTTGAACAGCCTAGAAAGGATTCACCACTCCTTGCGAGGAGATGTATACCCAGGCCTATCGTCAGATTGTTACTCAAAGCCTCTGGCCAGAGAATATCATGTTTAGAGTGCGAGTCTCTTAAATACATGAGAGTAATTAGAAATCCAAAGGACGAGAAAGACACTACTTGGGATAGGTGTGACGTAGTCAGCCTAGTGGGGACTGACACAAATAGACCATGTCCTGAACCAAGTGGGTATAAGATGGTGAAGGGAATGGGGCACGATTCATTAGAGCTGCTGAAGGGTTTCGGAATTACTTCTGAGGTCAAACCGTTGATCTTTCGATTAATTGGGGGTCATGATGTACTACTAGGTGCCACTCATGACCGTTCTATAATTGATTAATTATAGACGGCCAACATAAATTGAAAGCCTATTTAGTCACACGCACTACGAGTAATCTGAGGGATTTAAAATGAGTTGAAAATTGGATTTTCCAATCAAGAGAAATAAGTCGAATCTGAGTTAATCAGAGGCGCAACGGAAACATAAAATGGCTAAGTCTTTTGAAGGCTTATTGGGCGAATTAAATGAGTTTAATTCGCGATCGGTTTGGCTCGGTTTGGCCGGCCAAAGAGGGTGTTAACCCTCTTTGGTTTGGCCGGCCACAACAAGGGGAAGAAACCAATTTATTTGGTTTAATTAATAAAATAAATCTAGCGCGATTTGTTTTATAGATTATGGATAAATAAATTTGTATAAAGAAATTTATATAAATAAATTTATAGAAATTTATTCTTTTTATGGAAATTAAAATGATCCATGGAATGGTTTATTTTAATTTTATAAAATCAATTATGAATTGATTTTTTCATAATAAGAATGTTTATAAATTTCTTATAAAATTTATTCCATAATTAAAGGAGAGAAGTATTTGTTTTATTATAAAGTTAGTTATAATAAAACTAGTCATAACGGAATTATTCATAAGAAAGATTATAAGATAAATTTCTTATGAAAATTAATTCCGTTAATTCCGTTAAGAGAGAGACTTGGCAAGGGAGAAGCAACTATATAAGGAACCAAAGGCAAGCCTTGAATTCCTAATCAATTAATCAAGAGATTAGTTGTTCTCTCTCTCTCTCTCTACACGCCTCTCTCTCTCTAGGGCCGCGCCCCTCTCTCTCTAGGGCCGGCTCTCTCTCCTCCCCTAGGGTCAGCGCAACTCCCAAGGTGGGCGTGAGCTTCATCCACCAAGACGACCTCGGAGAAGAAGAAGCGGATCACATCTCCTTCCTTCTCGGAATTTAGATTCCGTCTCTTGGTGGTTAGTTTCCTTTCTTCTCTCTTGATCTTCTAGTTGTGCCTTTAGAGAATCTAGTAGTTCTCGTCGGCACAAAACTCGTGGCTTTGCGAAGTCATCCCGAAGAGAACTCGGCGTGGACGCGAATAGAGGCGAAGCTTCCAAGGGACGCTACGGTTGGATCTCGTCCCTTTTCTTCGAGTTACGCGAGGTACAAAGTAAATTAGTTTACTTTTCCGCAAAGTTTTATTTTATGATCATGTCCACACACCATAAGGTTGCATGCTAGATACGTGGTTAGAATAATTTGAGAAATTATTTTATGCTAATTCTTCCGCTGCACGTAAAATTTTAAAGTTTTACGAACACGTATCATTGTCAACATGCACCCGGTCCCAACAGTGGCATCAGAGCCGGTTAGTGTTCGACATAATCATATAATTGTTTTGTGGAAAACTTTGTCATAATCTCAATTTTGGAAAAATTTTCAATTATGGAAATTTTCCAATTATTATAAATTTTAGATTTAGGAATTTCAAAGTTTGGAAATCCTCATGAAATTTCGCAAACATTTGAAATATCCTAGTTTCTGAAATTTTATGATAATTGTGAAAACTTCCCATCTTTGGAAACTTTCCAATTTTGGAAATTTTCTATTTTAGAAATTTTCCAATTTTAGAAATATGTAAGTTTTCTTTGTACCAGAAACTTACAATTATTCTGAAAACCTATTATGAAATCTCACAATTTTGGGCACTTTCTTTCAAGAAAGTCTAGACAAATTTATGGACAATTAATTGACAATTAAATTTGAATTGGTTTTTAAATTGACAACAAAATTCTTTATTTTGGATTGAGCCTCGGGGAGCCGTCCAATTTAAAGTTAGTTGTTGTAATTTAATTTCACAATTTTAAATGAAATTGTCATGTTTAATTTGGTTACGCTTCCGAAGCGGACCAAATTAGATTTACGACAAATTAATTTTCTTTGGGTATCTGAGCCTCGGGGAGCCACCCTTAGAAAACGATTTGTTGTAATTAATTAAATCCATGAATAAAATATGATTTAAGAGGTGATGCTCTTACATATTGTTGTCTCCAAAATTAATTAGGAAAATGGTTTCCTATAGAGTTTCTTAAATGAGATTTTCATGAAAATAATATGTGGTTGAATTAAGGGATTTGTCTCTTAATTTAATAAGATTTGATTTAGAGAAATCAAAGTCTTATACATATTATTTCCGAAATTGATTATGACAATTTAGGAAATTGTTTCCCAAAATAATTCCTTTAATAAAGTATGAAATTAGAATTAGGAAATCTGGTTCCTAATTCAATTCATGGGACTTGATAAATTAAGTCACATACATACTTTATTAAGGAAATCGTTAGTCATGACATAATTATATGTCATGAATGTGCTTAGAAAAGAAAGGATGAGACCCAAAACCCCTTACAAAATATTAAGGCCAACACCTTCCATTAATATGGTTAGAATCGGAGTTTTGTTTCTCGTTTTGGTTGATGGACACATCCATGCCCGGCTTGAACCTCAACATGTTCAAACCATGGAATTAGTTTACGAATAATATAGTTGGAGTCAGAGGTCAATCCTTAGTTTTGGTTGTTGGACACATCCAAGCCTGACTAAACGGTTGAATGAGCTCCAACCATATTAAAACTATTTCTTGATTAATGGGTCAGCCTTAAGCTTGGAGCATCGATTTGTTGTGCCACAGCCAAGGTCGATGTAAAGAGAGGTGCAGTTGGGTGCTATGTATAATGTCGCATACTTGTTAATGAGTTAACAACCCAATGATTTATGCAAACATTCAATTAGTTGATAGCATAATGTGATAGTTACATATATGTGATATGTAATCGGTATAATTACCTACCTTCATAGCTAAGAATAACTTGATGGCCACAACCATGGTGGTTCTTATCTATGGTTGGATATCAACCTATTTGGAGATGTTCCTACGATCTCCCGAATTGATAAAAAGGGTTATTCAATTTGAAAAATAAATAGGATTTTTTAATGTATGTTGATACATTCTTTAATCATTCTTCTCACATAAACTCAATTTGTATTTCTAGGTTAATCACTCGATCATGTCTTCTCTGAACTTACGTTCCATTTTGGACACAAATAAATTGACTGGGCCAAACTTCATGGACTGACTTCGAAACCTGAGGATAGTCCTCAAGGCAGAGAAGCTTGCTTATGTCCTTGAAAATCAACTTCCTAACCCTCATCCAGAAGGTGCAACTCCAGACCAGCTAGTGGCCTATCAGAAATATGTGACCGATTCTGAACTTGCGAGTTGCATCATGCTAGCCTCTATGGTACCTGAGCTACAAAAGCAGCATGAGCATTTGGATGCTTATACCATCATCATCCATCTTAATGAGTTGTTTGAAGAGCAGGCAAGATCCGAAAGGTTCGAAGTCTCCAGACTCCTCTTCACCTCTAAGATGCAGGAAGGCACTTCTGCCTCGCAGTTTGTGTTAAAGATGTTGGGGTACATTGAGCGACTGAGCACACTCGGTTTTGCAATGGATCATGAACTAAGTATTGACTTAATTCTGAGTTGTTTGCCCAAAAGTTATTCACAATTTATGATGAACTATCGGATGAACAAACTAGAGACTACCATTCCTGAGTTGCTCAACCTGCTGAAGACTGTGGAGCCTTCTGTAAAGCCGGATCAAAAGACGGTACTGTTAGTTGGTTCCTCGAAGAAAGGTTCTAAGAGGAAGGCCAAAGAACAGAATAAAGGGAAGAAGAAAAAGGCCAAAAAGACTGAAAAGAAACCAAAAGGAACTTGCCATCATTGTGGCAAGGAGGGTCACTAGCGAAGAAACTGTAAGATTTATCTTGAGTCCTTGAAGAATAAGGCATCCGATGCCCCATCCTCTTCAGGTATCTTCATTATTGAATGTCACTCTATTTCCTCAAATACCTGGGTACTTGATATTGGGTGCAGCTCACATATATGTAATGACATACAGGGGCTAAGGAATAGAAGAAGGCTCGTCAAAGGAGAAGCGAATTTACGAGTTGGAAATGGAGCAAAGATTGCTGCTGTTGCCATCGGAACATATTTGCTAAAGCTCCCCACTGGACGTGTCTTAGAATTGGATAATTGTTATTTTGTTCCTTCGTTAATAAAGAACATTGTATCTATTTCATGTTTGAATGAAAAGGGTTATCATTTAACTTTTAGTAACAATTGTTGTTACATAACTTTAAATGGCATTCTTTTGGGAATGGAACTTTGTGCAATGGTATCTACACGTTAGATTTATCCGATGACATTTTCAAATCGAAGTTAGCAACAAACGTGCTCGAATAGATAATCGAATAGACTCCTACACTTGGCATTGCCGTCTTGGCCATGTAAGTAAGAAACGCATGACCGAATTACACCGATGTGGAATTCTGGAATCATTTGAACCTGGTTCATTTGATACATGCGAATCATGCTTAAAAGGCAAGATGACCAAATTACCCTTTTTTGGAAAAGGTAATCCAGTGGGAGAATTGCTTGGTCTAATACATACTGATGTATGTGGACCAATGTCAACTCTTGCACAAGAAGGCTATAGCTACTTCATCACCTTTATCGATGATCACTCACGGTTCGGGTATGTGTTCTTGATGAAACACAAATCTGAAGCTTTTGAGAAATTCAAAGAGTTTAGAAATGAAGTAGAGAAACAGCTTGACAAAAGTATTAAGATACTTCGATCCGTTCGGGGTGGTGAATACTTAAGTAAAGAGTTTCAAGATTATCTTAGGGACAATGGGATATTGTCCCAATGGACTCCGCCGTATACACCACAGCATAATGGTGTATCTGAGAGGCGCAACCGAACCTTGATGGACATGGTTAGGTCAATGATGAATCATGCAACTCTTCCAAAATCCTTTTGGGGCTATGCACTTAAGACAGCTGTTTACTTACTAAACAGAGTCCCGACCAAGGTAGTCTCTACTACTCCATATGAGACATGGAATAGTAAGAAACCTCACTTAACTCACCTTAAGATATGGGGTTGTCCTGCTTATGTGAAGCGGACTGTATCAGACAAATTGGATGCTAAGTCTGATAAATATCTATTTATTGGATACCCTAAGGAAACGAAGGGTTACCAATTCTATCATCCCTTGGAACAAAAGGTGTTTGTTTTAAGGCATGCTGTATTTCTAGAAAAAGAATTTCTTTTACAAGAAAATAGTGGGAGTGGCAAGAAACTCCAATAGACATTACAGAGACACCTAGTCTAGACCCATAACTAATAACTCATAATGATGAGCTATCAGTTAAACCTAAAACAACACCACCTCTTCGTAGATCTGATAGGACACGCAAAATTCCAGAGAGATACAGATTTCTCATAAGCGAATCGAATGACGTGTAACTCATAAGCGATGACGAACCTATCAGTTATGAAGATGTTCTGAAAAATTCAGAAAGGGACAAATGGCTTGAAGCCATGAAGTCGGAAATGGATTCCATGTACGAAAATCAAGTATGGGACTTGGTTAACCCACCTGAAGGGATTAAGCCCATAGGGTGCAAGTGGGTTTTCAAGAAGAAAACCGACATGAAAGGTAATGTTGTTACCTTTAAGGCTAGATTAGTGGCAAAAGGATATCGTCAGAAACAAGGAATTGATTATGACGAAACCTATTCGCCAGTAGCTATGCTTAAATCCATTCGGATGCTCCTAGCCATAGCAGCTCATTATGATTATGAGATATGGCAAATGGATGTGAAAACAGCTTTCCTTAATGGAAACCTGCTTGAGGATGTATACATGATACAACCTGAAGGTTTCACATCGGTTGATAAAACCAAAGTATGCAAGCTTCGACGATCCATATATGGACTGAAGCAAGCATCTAGGAGCTGGAACATCCGTTTTGATGAGACAATCAAAGAGTTTGATTTCTCACAAAATCCTGACGAACCTTGTGTGTACAAGAAGGTTAGTGGGAGTGCAGTCGTATTCCTAGTATTATATGTCGATGACATATTACTTATAGGAAACGATATATCAGTTTTACAGACAGTTAAAATTTGGTTGTCCAAAGCTTTCTACATGAAAGACCTGGGAGAAGCAACCTATATCCTTGGGATTAGAATCTATAGAGATAGATCAAAACGGTTGCTTGGTCTTTCGCAGTCTACATATATAGACCGAGTGTTAAAAAGGTTTAGCATGTCAGAATCCAAGAAAGGTTACCTTCCCATCAGGCATGGGATCAACCTTTCAAAGTCTATGTGTCCGCGCACAGAAGATGAGAGGATTTGCATGAATAAGATTCCTTATGCATCCGCGATAGGATCTATCATGTATGCTATGTTATGTACAAGGCCCGATGTATCGTATGCTTTGAGCGTCACAAGCAGATACCAGTCGGATCCAGGAATGGATCATTGGGCGGCTGTCAAGACAATCCTTAAGTACTTAAGAAGAACTAAGGATGTGTTCCTAATATATGGAGAAGGAGATATGGTAATACGTGGGTATACAGATGCCAGTTTCCAGATAGATAAGGATGACTCCAAATCTCAGTCTGGATACGTATTTACTTTGAATGGAGGCGCAATAAGTTGGAAGAGTTCCAAACAGACACTGTAGCGGATTCTACCACGGAAGCAGTCTGGATCAAGAAGTTTGTCTCAAAACTTGGTGAGGTTCCAACCATTGATGAAGCAATACCGGTTTATTGCGACAACAATGGAGGTATTGCACAAGCAAAGGAACCAAGGTCTCATCAGCGATCCAAACACGTGCTTCGCCGCTATCATCTGATCAGAGAGATTATAAGTAGGGAATGATATACAAATTGAGAAAATCCCCACTGAAAGAATTTAGCGGATCCTTTAACTAAGGCCTTGCCTCAAAGCAAGTTTGAGGGTCATGATAGAGCCTGTGGTATTGGATACCGTAGCGATTGGCATTAGGCCAGTGGGAGTTTGTTAGTGATATAAGAGAAGTGTCCTATGGCAATCGCCTTATGATTGTAAACATTTATTTTAATAAATGATAATTAACTATTTGAGTATACATGTTTGTGTATTTGATTGGGATCTTAAACTCATCTACTGAATGTCCGCAATACAATTCACAGCATAAGAGAATTTGTGATGGGATCACAACTAGTGATTATCTCTAATGTGCAATTGTGAAGTATTGAAAATATCCCTAGTCGATGAATTGATAAAACGGACACTATCAATTCTGTTGAGACTAGCATGGGTTATTCTCTAATCAGCTGATTCTCACTGGCTGGTGACATTGGGATGTCCGGAGATAAACATGGATGCTAGTTAAGGGAACTAGTTCATTGGAGTGACTAGCTGTAAAACTTCATATGGTAATCTATATAGATATGTCAATGAAGTTCTTACTGCAGCTTAAGTGCGATGTTCCTTTGACTTGCGGTGTTCAAGTCATCTTGGTCATGGAGACTTATACTTTAACATCTTAAGCAAGCATCTCCAAGGAGGTGTGGACCCAGGATGATTGGGTATAAGCCGAAGTGCCCGAAGATGTTTGAACAGCCTACAAAGGATTCACCACTCCTTGCGGGNACCACTACAGTCCCCGACAACGGCGCCAAATTTGATGACCACGTGTCGTACCACGAGTATCAAATACAATTAAAGTATCGAACTCCTCTAAACTAATGTAGTATAGAGTAACTCGAGTCGTCTCTCTCAAGGAATGTAATGATAGGTTAGTAATCCTCGGATTCTAAGTTATTGCTTTTGGATTTTTGGATATCAAACTGGGGTTTGGATTTGAAAACTAAGACTACGAAATGAAACAGCAAAGCGCGTATGAAATCTAATCCTAATTAATGAAAGACAATGTGAGTAAAGATGATCTAATCTAATCTAAACTAGACTTGCAAGGAAACGAAAAGCAACATAAAGTAAGCATTTAGGGAACTGGAGCATAAATGAAACCTAACCTAATTGCATCAAACTGAAAGACAACTATAAGAAAACATAAAACAATCAAACTAACGAAACATTGCAAGAATCTAAGATAAGGAAAATTCAAATTAGAATCCAACTAATGGAAGAGACAATTCATCAAACATATGGTATGCATGAAAGAAAGCATTAAGGAAACTTAACCTAATCTAACCTAATTGTGTACTTAAACATAAGAGAAACTTGAAACATTCAATTAATAGCACGTAGTAAAAATCTAAGCTGAGATAAACTAAAACAATTGGTTGGGGCATTTCATCGAACAAGTAACAAGCGTGAATCAAAATGAGTAAAATGCAAGCAACTTAAACATAGATGACAGAAATGGATTACAAGCATTCAACAATCAATAAAAACATCCACTACATCAACCCAACTACACAAATTTGATGAAGACACGGATTAATCACTGGATGATGAAGGGCTGCTGTGAAAAACTGTGAAGAGGGGGCTGCTGGCCAAATCTGATAAAGAAGAAGCTGCTGGTGCTGTGAAGAACTGCTGGAAATGGAAGGAAGAGAACTGCTGGAAATGGAAAACAACTACTGGCTACTGGATCGGATGAAGGATGATCTGTTGTGAAAAAAATCTGCTGGAAGAAATCTATGAAGAACTGATGCCGAATGCTATTGAAGAGGAACAAAGCTTGGGAAAGCAGAAGCTGCTGTGAATGAAGTGAAGAGGTGGCTGCCGGAATTGATAAGAAGAGCTCTCAATCCTGCCCTCTCTCAACCCGAGAGAGAGCTGGCGGTGAAGATGGATGATCGCTTCCCTCAACCTGAGAGAAAGCTGGCGGTGAAGATGGATGATCGCTTCCCTCAACCCGAGGGAGAGCTGGCGGTGAAGATGGATGATCGCTTCCCTCAACCCGAGAGAGAGCTAGCGGTGAAGATGGATAGCAGAAATAGTAAGAGGTTAGCTAGGGTTTGGACCCCGGGCCCTAGCTGTGCGATGGCGTGCGGGTGAGGAAGAGATGGTGAAGGCGAGGATGATGGTCCGGTCGGCGGTGGTGAAGAAGACAAGGAGAACCGCCAGCCGGAGGAGAAGAGAAGATGTCGAAGAGATGAGATGGAGGAGCAAATAGAAGTGGGAGCAGATCGCGGATTTGATCGAGCAGCCGAAGTGGATTCCCCCTTCGAGCGCATGGGTTCAGCCTGTCCAGCTCAGCCTTTCAACCCAACCCAGCACTTGGTTCGACCCAGTTTCAACCCAGCTAGCCTTTGGTTCAGCCAAGCCAGCTCTTGGTTCAGCCAAGCTCACTTAACCCAGCCCAGCCTTATGTTTGACCCAGTATTTGGGTTCAGCCATGCCTTGGGTTCAGCCAAAACTTCGGTTCAAGGTCCAATCTTTAATCCCCTACAAAAATCATAAAATAATGCCAAAATTTAGAGGAAATTAGAATGAGCTCCAAAAATAGATCCTAATCGTAAAATATGATATAAACATGAATTATGCATACGAGAGGATAAAAATGCTAAGTAAATAAGCAAATAAAATGACCTAAAGTGCTAGTTATCAAGCCTCAGTCGTGGTCGCCGGCAAGCTAAGGCAGCCAGGGCCGCTAACGGCCAGGGCTGCCTCAGAGGGGGCCACCTTGGCCGGGGCTGCCTCAGCCGGGGTCGCCGGCAGCCTGGGCTTCCTCAGGCGTGGTCGCGGCGGCCGGGGCCCCCTCGGCCTTGTCGGCGCTGTCGTGACCGTGCCGGACACTGTCGTGACCGTGCCGGACACTGTCGTGACCGTGCCGGACACTGTCGTGACCGTGTCAGGTGGTGCATTGGTCTGTAGAGCCCTTGGTCGTCGTTGTCTTCACACACATGAATAATTAAGTTAAATTTGAAATAATTTGTTATTAATTTGATTTATTTTTTACTCTTGTAGGTTACTGTAGTTGCTGCTTTTCTCCGATATTTGTAAATTATTTAAGGTATATATTTTTATTTTCTAGTCATTTTACATGTTTACAATAAATGTTGGAAGATTTAATTATGCTGTTAATTTACTGAGTAAATTGATAATTTACTTTAGCCAACAATTAAAACTAAATTTCATTATCTATTACTGTTTAATTCATTAAATTTATTAAAAAAATGTTAATATTTCAAATTATATTCTTATTAGGCAACAATGTATATGAACAAAGCTTGGATGTACAATCGATTAGAAAATGGACTGACCGTCTGCGTTGATTCCTTCCGAAATACTCTGCAATTCCTTCCGGAATTGCACCATGGCCGTCCGCATCTGCACCATGGTCGTCCGCATTTGCTCTAGTGGTTGTAGTGTATTCTGGAAGGAATCGACCCGGACGACCAGCCCATTTTCTAATCGATTGTACATCCAAGCTTTGTTCATATACATTGTTGCCTAATAAGAATATAATTTGAAATATTAACATTTTTTTATAAATTTAATGAATTAAACAGTAAAAGATAATGAATTCAGTTTTAATTGTTGGCTAAAGTAAATTATCAATTTACACAGTAAATTAACAGCATAATTAAATCTTCTAACATATATTGTAAACATGTAAAATGACTAGAAAATAAAAATATATACCTCAAATAAAGTACAAATATCGGAGAAAAGCAGCAACTACAGTAACCTACAAGAGTAAAAAATAAATCAAATTAATAACAAATTATTTCAAATTTAACTTAATTATTTATGTGTGTGAAGACAACGATGACCAAGGGCTCTACAGACCAATGCACCACCCGACACGGTCCCGACAGTGTCCGGCACGGTCACGGCAGCGCCGACAAGGCCAAGGGAGCCCCGGTCGCCAGCGGCCATGACTGAGGAAGGCCAGGCCGCCCGCTACCCCGGCTGAGGCAGCCCCGGACAAGGCGGCCCCGACTGAGGCAGCCCTGCCTGCCTCAACCCACTGGTGGCCACGGCTGAGGAAGCCCCGATCACCGATGGCCACGGCTGAGGCAGCCCTGCTGGCTGCCTCAACCCCAACACCCCCCCCCCCCCCCCGGCCGAGCCGCCAAGCCGCTAAGCCAGCCGGCGGCCAGAGGCCCCAGCCGAGCCGGCCAGGCAATCGGCGGCTCTGGGCGAGCTGCCAGGGTCGCGAGCGCACGCCCGAGCCCGTTGAGCATTGACGAGCGACGCTGTGTGTCGCTTCTCACCGTTGCATCCCCAACGAGTAAAGAAAAAAAGACGAGAAAAGGAATTTATCGATGAGGAGTTCGCGCCGCAGCTGGGAGAGAATTCGATCGGGAGAGAAAATCGCGTGGGAGGAGAAAGGTACGTTTAGTGCCCTACGTATCGGGAATCCCGACAGAATCCCGTTCCGTTGGAAATTCCCGACGGAATAGGGTTTCCGTCGGGAATTAACCCACATGGCTAACCTGCCAGTAACAGGGAATCCCGACGGAATTCCTGTTCCGTCGGGATCCTCCGATGGAATCCCGATTCCGTCAGGAATTTTCCGATGGAACGAGATTCCGTCGGAAGTTTGGGTCATTTAAGGCGCCATTTTTAGGTGTGAATCCTAAATTTTTCGACGGAAATATTGTTCCGTTGGTATATTTCTGACAGAATTATTATTCCGTCGGTAATTACGGACGGAAAAATATTTCCATTGGTAATTCCAGTCCCTATTGACGGGATTAGGGTGGCATGACCAAGTTTATAGAAGGAATTTTAAATCCGTCGGTAGATACCAACGGAATATTAATTCCGTCGGAAATATACCGATGGAATTTAAATTTCGTCGGGAATTCCGTCGGTAATTGTAATTTTTCTTGTAGTGTCCATAAAATTCTTTCAAGTGTCTTACCCGAATAGGATAGCCATCTAAACGCTCATAACATTTTGAACAAGCTGTTTGTCATAATTCTATTGCATTGTACAAAGATATCAAGTTGGCTATCCTGTAACCTATTTGTTACATTGCCAGCACTCCTGTACCTAGTGAAGCATGAGTTAGAATATATACTCTAGAACTTAGTGTCAAAAGGCGATTCGCTCGTCCCAGTACTATCGTCAATCCGTCCCAGGGTTAACACGGAGAAGAAAAATCACGAGGACTACTAGTCCAGATACTATGGCTACCGCATGGGGAGGGGGGACACACTGACTTTGTCAGGTTTTGACCCCCAAACCATAAGGTGGCAACACCGCACTAGCCATCAGTTCATCCTGTTGAGGCAATCTATAGTCAGTGGAACCATGTGTTTTGATGTTTGGCCAAAGGGTTTAAGTTAGGTTCACCCTTGTATTTGATATGTGTATTTGAGTGTGCAGATTCTGCAGGATACACATATAACTCAGCTTGACGACTTTGGGTCCAGTGAAGGATGAGGCTTCCGAGGGACCGTGGACAAGGCAGCAATGATGAGCTAAGGAAAACACACTTCGAGGCATACGCGAAGGATGACATATGGAGACGAGCCGTGAGCTTATATGCATCTAAGGGATGAGAGCCAAAGCGAAGAAGACTTGAACGCAAGAGTCAAAGCTACAAAGGAAAAGTCAAGTGAGTCGTGAGGGTTCGAGTGTGAGTGAACTGTGTTGGATCGAGAAAACCGATAGAGGGGGGTGAATATCGAAAAACTTTCGGATTTACGTAAAGAGCAATTGCACAGCGGAAGTTAAAAATACACAACGCTAACACGGGAGGTTTTACTTGGTTCGGAGCCTGTGTCGACTCCTACTCCAAGGCCCACGGTCGTTGACCGTTTACTTTGGGCAATTCTATATAGGCGCAGAAACAATTTACAAGAATTAATTATAGAGTAAGTGCAGTAAATTGAAATTCACTCTTCTTTACCGACGTCCGAAGTAGATTGACTTTTTCCGGAGCAGCAGGACGTCGTCGGCTCGAGTTGGAGGGTTTCCGGAGCAAGGCGCGAGAGTAGAAGAGCTTTGAGGCGTTGAATGGAAGAGATGTTGAAGCTTGGGGTCGAGGGCCCTTTATATAGGGCCTGGGGGCGCCCCCCCCCCCCACGTGTCATACGATCCGCCCAAGTCTCGGTCAGCGTCTGATCCCCTTATCTTCGGGATCCGCTTTGACCGGGGCACCCGGAGCGCTCGAGGCGCCCGGGTTGACCGGGTCAAACTCTATGCCTTCGCTTCGCTGGCTTCTGGTTCGAGGCTTGCGCATGGGATCTGCCGCAGCGCAGGGGGCGCCCGGGAGCAGCGGGGGGCGCCCGGGAGCACGGGGGCGCCCGGCCCAACAGCTATTCGAAGCCTTTTTCTCTTGACTTGTTTTGTATGCACCTTGGGGGCGCCCGAGACACTCCGGGCGCCCTACTCAGCCACTGCCTCACTCCTTTGAGGCTATCTGAGCTGCAGACACTCCTTCCTTTGGTCCTGCATCCAAGGTTAGTCCAAAACATAATAAAATAATAAAATATTTATTTATACAGCCTTAGCTGTCTTGGTTCTGACTTTAGTCTCCAAAATGGAGCCCTAGGTCGAACCGACGCCTACTGTTCCCTCGACGGGGAACGCGTCCTCACCTACTCCTCTCGGGAGAATTTACCTGATGCCAACCGTTCCTCTGGTTGGACTTTTGCCTAACGGTCCTTTGTCAGGTCTTAGATGCCGAGCTGCCCTTCGCTCGGTGCCTAGCATTCCTTCGCTAGGGCTTTAGACCCAGGCTGTCCTTCGCCTGGCGCCTAGCAGTCCTTCGCTAGGGCTTTTGACTCTGGCATTCCTTCGCCAGTGCCTAGCAGTCCTTCGCTAGGGCTTTTTACCCTGGCATTCCTTCGCCAGTGCCTAGCAGTCCTTCGCTAGAACTTTTCCTGCATACTAGAGTCACTTGTTAGAAAACAAGTAAGACTTAACTTTTGACCTCTGTTGCCATTATCAAAACACAGGTTTGACTTAGGTGCATTCTGCACCAACAATCTCTCCCTTTTTGATTTATGGCAACCCTAGTTCAAAAAGTTAAGTTTAAGCAAACATGAAAATGTTAAATTTTGTTCCCTCCCCCTGGAAGGAATCTCCCCCTAGATTTTTCAAAAATTCGTGGGGTTTAAAAAAACTTTACTTGTACTTTGAAAACTTAAGTTTTAGGTACTTATAAATCTTTTAATAACTTAAGTTAAAAGTACATAGGAGAGTTTTTGAAGGATGATTTTAGAGTACTTAAAAAGTACTTAACAATTTTGAAAATTTAAGTACTTAATAAATAAAGTATATTTGGAAAACTTAAGTACTTAATAATTCTTAAGTACTTAGTAAATATAGTACATTTGGAAAACTTAAGTACTTAGTAATTTTTAAAAAAAACTTAAGTACTTAGTAACATTGTACTTCTACAGTTTTGAAAAACTTAAGCTTAAAAAAAATTTGACAAGCTTAAGTTAGAAAATTTTGAAAGGCTTGAGTACTTAGCAAAATTTTGAAAGCTTAAGTAAAAATTTTGAAAGCTTTAATAACTTAAGTACTTTAGTTAATTTTGAAGAGCTTAAATATTTTTGAAAATTTTGAATAAAGGATAAGAAAATTTTGAAAACTTTTTGAATAAAGGATAGAGTAAAAAAAATTAATTTTACTCTCTCCTTTCCTATCTCTCCCCCTTTGCCATATATCAAAACAGATAAGTATAGCAGAAAATAAGCTTGCATAAAGGAAATAAGTAAGATTTTGCTGTACTGAACCAATTCATAATTAGACTTAAACTAAATCAGCCAATTTTCTCTGTAGGGACCTGTCTAACTCAATTAGCTACTTACTAACTGTTATAAACAGTAGTTTTTGCTAGGGTTAGTCAAGTTAAGTGTTTTTGTTCAAGTTAGATTTTCTAAGCTTGACACTTAACTTGATTGCTATGTAAGTTGTATTTAGTGCCCCAATTACTGCAGATGCACTGACTTAAAGCATCTTGAATTAAGGCAAAGACCTAAGCATCTCAACCCTTTCTAGGTTATCAATCAAAAGTACCCTAAGGTGCTTGTGAGATGCTGGCTTCTAAGTCTATAGGTGCATGCAGTTCTAGGGTTAGGGCCTAGGCTAAGTTCATTTTCGAAAAAGCCCTAGTTTTGAAAGGGGGTAGTTTTGAAATTAAAATAAAACTATGTCGAAAGTGAAAACTGATTTTGAAATTAAGTAAAATAGTTTTTCAAATTCTATTTTTAGAAACAAATTTTTAAATCAAGTAGAGCAAAAAAAATAAAGTTAATCTATTCTACAGAACACAATCCTAACTGCCTTCTTAGTGAGCTGAACTCAGATTCAGGTAAGGGTTTTGTGAATATATCAGCTAAGTTGGATTTAGAGTCAATATACTTAAGTACTATTTCACCCCTGGCTACATGGTCTCTTACAAAATGATGTTTGACTTGTATGTGTTTGGTTCTGGAGTGTTGGATTGGGTTCTTAGTTAAATTAATTGAACTTATATTGTCAATAAATACTTGAGTTTGGGTGTAGTT
Organism: Boesenbergia rotunda; assembly: GCA_024364735.1. Lineage (NCBI taxonomy): Eukaryota > Viridiplantae > Streptophyta > Magnoliopsida > Zingiberales > Zingiberaceae > Boesenbergia > Boesenbergia rotunda. The sequence goes on from JAGFNQ010001573.1 coordinate 460,937, forward strand.
GAGCTGAAAGTCCTTAAGTGTGTGCATCATCCATAAAAGTTGAGCAACACACTCTCCTAAGGTCACATACTCAGCTTCAGTTGTGGATAGAGCTACACAGTGTTGTTTTCTGCTGCACCAACTAACTAGACTCTGACCTAACAGTTGGCAGCTTTTTGCCTAGGGAGAAAGAAAAAGCTATGGGAGGGGGCGCCCGCGTGGTTCCGGGTGCCCGGAATAGTGTAGGTAAAGACAAAGTTTTGTCTTGTCATCATTTGACCATGGTTTAATCGGTTTGACCATGGTTGGAATTGATTTGACTGTTTTGACTATGGTTTGACTGCTTTGACCATGATTTGACTATGTTGACCAAGGTTTGACTAATACAAGATTATCTTATCCCATAGGTAAAAAAAATTTCCAATTGAGTGTTAATCCTACTGTCTCACCCAGATCTAGGGTTTTCAATCACGTTAGCCTTATAGGTTTCGTGAGACAGGTTTTGATAGTTAAGACTATTTTTAAAATTTTGATTAATTTTGAGAATAATTAAATTTTGAAAACCTAATTTATTTTGAAAACAATTAAATTTTGAAAACGTAATTAGTTTTGAAAACAATTAAATTTTGAAAACTTAATTAATTTTGAAATATTTTTTAAAAGGATGTTTAAATCTACAAATAACTGAAATTTTGTGTTAGATTCGAATTTGACAAAGAAACTTTGAATTTAAATTTTAAAAATTGGCTTCCAGGTCTTGGCGAGGCACTAGGCCTTCTTTGGCCGTAGCCTTATGGGATCATCCACCCTTTCCTTGACAAAGCCTTTTAATGAAATTTCATTTTCAAAATTCTTTGAAAAATTTCTGGTCTAACTAGTTTGGGTCTTGGATCGGTAGCTTCGGCTAGTTTCGCCAAATTGGCTTCCCTAACGTACTATCATCTCACCTCCACCCAATACTATGTTGTCAAGTTTCAGTTAAGTTTGTTCAGTCCTTAAACTAGCCTAAGTCTAAGCATGGTAATATTGCAGAAATTAAATAAACAAGCAAACAATCATATTGCAATCAAGAATGAAATTCTTATCTAATAATGAATATTGTTTTCAATTTGGCACCCCCTGAACTAAAGCCACGGTGATGGTTAGGCAAGATGTGAATCTTGTCCTTGGGGATCCAATACTGATTTGATTCAGTTGGTTTGTTCAGGTATAGTTTAGGTACCCATGCCTGAATTTTACCTCTGGACTGATTCAGTACAGCAAAGTAAGATCTTTGCCGGGATTTGGTTCTATAGCCCAGTCCGGATCGATTTAGAACTGATTTCTGTTTTCCAAGGATCATGTCAAGACCCTTGGAACCAGATGTAAATCGTTCTAAAGCTGATCTAAGTTCCTCAACCTGAGTTTTCAGGGAGGAGTTCTCCTTTTCAAGTTTTTCAACTTGAGTAGGAGTTCCTTCCTGAACCTTCTCGGTTAAGGGTTTAGAGTCAGCTCCCTCTTTCAGGAGTTTTACTTCCTGTCGGAGGGATTCGACTCGGAGTTTGGCTTTTGCCAAATCTCGAGAAAGAAATGAAATTGGTTCGCTTAATTGAGATCTATTGAACCAGTTACCTTAATTTCGCCGTCTTCTGTAAAGGTCAACTCGCCGTCGTCCTGTTCTGTTTCTGACTCGGTTCCGACTTCTTCTAAGGCGATCAGAGCTAGGAGGTTGGACTGGGGTGCCTCTTCTTCTTCTTCTGAGGAAGATTCGTCCCAGGTTGCTTGCAGTGCTTTCTTTCTTCTCGTCTTTTTAGTCTCCTTTAGGTTAGGACACTCTGACTTGTAGTGGCCCTTTTTCTTGCACTCGTAGCAGGTCACATTGGGCTTGTTTGTGGGTTCAGCTGGTTCGTCCTTTTTTCGGTCGGTTTTCCGTTTGTTGGTTCGGTTCTTCAGCTCCTTGTAGTTAGAGCTGTCAAACGGGCCAACCCGTGGCGGGGCGGGTCGGCCCATAGCGGGCCGGCCATTTGGCGGGGTGGGACGGGTCGACCCGTCATCTAGGCGGGTTGGAAAATCCCCAACCCAACCCAATCCAAGGCGGGCCGTGGGTTAGGCGGGCCAACCCGCAGGCCCATCAAAATATTTTTAAAAAATTAAAAAAATTTAAAAAATTCATATATTTAGATTTCATCAATCAAATATATTAAGAAATATATTTTTTAAATATAAATGGATACAAACAAGTACTCATCTGATGAAAAATATTATTTTTTATTTCAAAATAATAACAAAGAAAGATAATAAATTGTCATAAAACTTAACTAACATGTGATTCTCAACCCGCGGGCCAACCCAAGCCCGTCGCGGGCCGACCCGTGCGGGTCACGGGCCAAGGCGGGTTGGCCCGCGGCGGGCTTGGGTTGCTTAAATTCTAACCCAACCCGCATAAATTGTTTGGCGGGGCGGGCCAACCCGACGGGCCCAACCCAAATTGACAGCTCTACTTGTAGTAGCTTCGGGCTAGTCGGACCAGCTTAGTTTGATCTCCTTCTTCGTCTTCTGAGTCTGAGTCTGAGTTAGACTCGGGTTCAGGTTCAGGCTTCTTCTTTGTTGTCCTTCCAGTTTTACCTGCAACGAAAGCAATACCTTTCTCGACCATATTGGTGTTAGTTTGTTCGTGCAGTTCTAGTTCGGAAAACAATTCGTCTAATTTTATTTTTGAGAGATCCCTTGAGACCTTGTATGCATCTACCATAGATGCCCACAAGGTGTTTCTAGGGAAAACGTTTAAGGCATACCTTATTAAGTCACGATTTTCAACCTTGTGACCTATCGGGTAAAGTCCGTTCATCAGCTCTTGGATTCGTGCGTGGAGCTGGGCTGCTGTTTCGTTGTCGGCCATCTTGATGGTGTAGAGTTTGTTCAGGAGCAGGTCCCTCTTACTGATCCGAGTATCTGATGTCTCTTCGTGCAACTCGATCAATTTTGCCCAAAGCTCCTTCGCACTGTTGAAGGGGCCCACGCGGTTCAGCTCCTCTTTTGTCAATCCGCATTGAAGAGTCTGAGTCGCTTTAGCGTCGGCTTCGATTTTTTGTTTCAGAGCGGTGTCCCACTCTGTGTAGTTTTGAGGAAGTCCTTCGGCGTTTTTGGGGATCTCCAGACCGGACTGGATAATGATCCACATGTCCACCTGAGTTTTCAGGTGGACCTCCATACGGCTTTTCCAGTAGGAAAAGTCTTCTCCATTGAAGAGTGGAGGTCTGGCGGTGCTAAATCCCTCTTGCATGGCCATTTGATCTGGAAAAGAAAACTAACAAAAAAATAAATTTTCCAAGACTAGGTCTTGGATTAGCAGTGCTGGATAAATAAAATAACGAGGGGTGTTGCACCAACCTCGCTTAATGAAAAAAAACGAGCGAAATATTTAACGAAAAATTCGTAAGAAAGAAAAAAATAGAAAATAAAAATCCGAAAAAAAATTTCAAACTGGTGGTTGCACCAGGTTTGAACTTCCCCGCTCTGATACCACTTGTTGGATCGAGAAAACTGATAGAGGGGGGAGTGAATATCGGAAAACTTTCGGATTTACGTAAAGAGCAATTGCACAGCGAAAGTTAAAAACACACAACGCAAACACGGGAGGTTTTACTTGGTTCGGAGCCTGTGTCGACTCCTACTCCAAGGCCCACGGTCATTGACCGTTTACTTTGGGCAATTCTATATAGGCGCAGAAACAATTTACAAGAATTAATTACAGAGTAAGTGCAGTAAATTGAAATTCACTCTTCTTTACCGACGTCCGAAGTAGATTGACTTTTTTTGGAGCAGCAGGACGTCGTCGGCTCGAGTTGGAGGGTTTTCGGAGCAAGGCGCGAGAGTAGAAGAGCTTTGAGGCGTTGAATGGAAGAGATGTTGAAGCTTGGGGTCGAGGGCCCTTTATATAGGGCCTGGGGGCGCCCGGGACGTCGGGGGCGCCCGGGACGTCGGGGGCGCCCCCCCCCCCACGTGTCATACGATCCGCCCAAGTCTCGGTCAGCGTCTGATCCCCTTATCTTCGGGATCCGCTTTGACCGGGGTGCCCGGAGCGCTCGAGGCGCCCGGGTTGACCGGGTCAAACTCTATCCCTTCGCTTCGCTGGCTTCTGGTTCGAGGCTTGCGCATGGGGGCGCCCGGGAGCAGCGGGGGCGCCCGGGAGCACGGGGGCGCCCGACCCAGCAGCTATTCGAAGCCTTTTTCTCTTGACTTGTTTTGTATGCACCTTGGGGGCACCCGGGACACTCCGGGCGCCCTACTCAGCCACTGCCTCACTCCTTTGAGGCTATCTGAGCTGCAGACACTCCTTCCTTTGGTCCTGCATCCAGGGTTAGTCCAAAACACAATAAAATAATAAAATATTTGTTTATACAGCCTTAGCTGTCTTGGTTCTGACTTTGGTCTCCAAAATGGAGCCCTAGGTCGAACCGACGCCTACTGTTCCCTCGACGGGGAACGCGTCCTCACCTACTCCTCTCGGGAGAATTTACCTGATGCCAACAGTTCCTCTGGTTGGACTTTTGCCTGACGATCCTTTGTCAGGTCTTGGATGCCGAGCTGCCCTTCGCTCGGTGCCTAGCATTCCTTCGCTAGGGCTTTAGACCCAGGTTGTCCTTCGCCTGGCGCCTAGCAGTCCTTCGCTAGGGCTTTTGACTCTGGCATTCCTTCGCCAGTGCCTAGCAGTCCTTCGCTAGGGCTTTTTACCCTGGCATTCCTTCGCCAGTGCCTAGCAGTCCTTCGCTAGAACTTTTCCTACACACTAGAGTCACTTGTTAGAAAACAAGTAAGACTTAACTTTTGACCTCTGTTGCCATTATCAAAACACAGGTTTGACTTGGGTGCATTCTGCACCAACAAACTGTACTCGGGAAGGAAAACCCTAAGTTTACGATTTTGCCAGTCGATTGATATGAGATCAGTCGACTGGTAGAGGTCACTGATGGATCAGTCGACTGGTAGAGGTCACTGATGGATCAGTCGACTGATTTTCTGTGCAGTCGACTGGTGTCGGCTGAATTCGAACATTTGACTGTAACGTTCGAATTCGATAGCTAGCAGTCGACTGGTGTTGGCACCAGTCGACTAGTAACGACTGGATCAGCAACAAGCTCTATTTAAGAGAGCTCGGTTTGCTTGAGCAAGGTTGACGAAATTGATTTTGGTTAAAGGTCAATTAGTAGTCTAAGTGCTCAAGTGTTCGTGCGAGGTTGTGGCGAGGTTTCTCCATCCACAAAGAGCTACACAAGCATAGCCGGAAGTTTTTCGAAGAGTCATCCACCGATGGATCAGGATCGTCCACCTTACGGACTGCCGTGGAGTAGGAGTGTCATATCTGAACCACGTTAAAAGTTTTGTGTTAGTGCTTGTTTTTTTAGTTTAATTATATTTCCGCTACGCTACTAACCTTGTAGGAAGAACGAACACATTGAGGGTGATCGGCTATTCACCCCTCTCTTGCCTGACATACGATCACGTACAATTTATATCAGAGCGAAGATTCACTCGTCTATGGACTAACCGCCGGCAAAGCAAAGCGCTAGAGAAAAATGACACTTGAAAAAAAATTGGGGGACGACATCACCATTCCATCTCCATACGATCGTGAAAATTTTGACTATTGGGGGTTACAGGTGAAGATATGTTTCGACATGGATTAGGACATGATGATAGCTATAGAAGACCCATTCGAAGCCCCAAAAGATAAGCATGGGAAGAAGTTCCGACCACACTATTGGAACAAGGAGCAACAATCACAATCAAAGGCAAATGAGAAGGCAATCTCAATTTTAATTAATACTTTACCTAATGATGTGATTAGGAGTGTAGGTGAGTACAAGGATGTCATGAGTTATGGAATAAGGTAATAGCTCTTCATGAGAAGCCTACACAAGAAGAAGAGCCCAAGGAGATTAGTTTAATGGTCCAAGAGGAGGAGAATGACCAATCAGATGAGGAAATGAGCTCAATATCCGAGAAGGAAAAAGAAGAAGAAGCATCATCGATCTCCTCAAGTGAAGTGACACAAGAAGATGAGGGACAATACACTTCTGAAAATGTAGAAATATTATCCAAGATTGAAGAGGAAGCCAAGACAAATGAAGAATAGATCTTTAAAGTTAACCTTGCAAGCATCTCCACCAAAGCTAAATCAAAAGACCACATCATTTGCTTTAGGTACAATGAGAAGCGACACTACAAGGATAAGTTTCCATTGGGTAAGAAAAATAAGATAACTCCTAAACTCATTTCAATTCCTTTACATCTAAAATGGGTTGTGGGAATGAGGAAACCCAAAAGAAAAGAACAAAAATCATATTCTTTATGTGTGGAGAGAAAGGACACTACCACACGAAGTGCCTAAGGAGTAGAGAACTCAAGAAATTGGTGCACTTAAGGAAATGGGAGGAGAAAAAGAAAAACTCACATCAAAGAGGAGCTATAAGGGTAAGGGAGGTATACCCTAACTCAAAGTATAAATCAAATTTCAATTTTTCTATGCATGCTAGGAATAATGTAAATCATTTACCCATGCCAAATATCATGGTAGGAGTAGAGTTAATATTATATATCATAACTCTAGGAAATCATTTCATAAGAAACCTAGAACCATTAGACCTAAGGATCAAGTAATTAATCTCAAGAACGGGAGACGCATGCCTAGAAAGATGGGTAGGTCTAAGAATGTTCAAAGTAGATATGTCGATTATAGGTTTGGAAACCTAAAAAGGGAAAATCAAGCTCGGAGGACAAAGCTTGAGAAATTGGAGAAAACATTAAATTAATTCACTATTGGATCTAAAGGGTTAGATATGGTGTTGGGGAGCCAAAAACCCAACAATGATAGATCGAGTTTGGGATACCGATCTAAGTTCTCCAATGTTAAGGAAAAGTCATATGCAAGTGTCATATGACTATAACAAGGGGAAGTCCAAAAATACCAAGGGAGTGCCACTTAAGGACACGAAGAAGGCCTTAACCAATGACAAAGTGTCCAAGGTTAAGAAAGTTAGGTTTGTAGGCCAAGAGTCACCAGAGGTACACCGATATGGCCTTATGATTGTGGATGAGTCACCTAGGGAGGTGGTGGCTAAGGCTAAAAGCTCAAGGGGGAGCTCAAAGAGCCAATATGAGGCCCACGGTTAATGGATCTCAGAAGGATATCTCTTGAAGGTCTAAATGGATTTATTGGTGATAGATATATTTTTAAATATGAGTCAATCTTAAGATTGGTGATAGATATATTTTTAAATATATTTTTCCCAAGTAGACACGGGTATCACAAACTTTTCTACAAAATTTAAATTTTTTTGGAGATTTATGGATTTATTGGTGCATTTCTAAAATTGGATTTAGAATGTAGAAAAGACTGATTTCTGAGTATCAGTCGATTGGTGCAGAGGGCAGCCAACTAATAATCTGAGAGGTTGATTTTCAATAGAAATTGGTCAACTGGTCACTGTCTCTATCTACTGATACATACTGAAATTATTTTCTGTAAAATCGAAAAGTATCCTAATGATATCAAACATGTGTATAATCTTATGGGAGAGTTAATACACAATATTTATTGTCATTTAAGGTGAAAAAATCTAATAATTGGGATATTGTTGGAGTATTTTTTTATGTATGACAAAGGGGGAGAATTAAGTTTTAATTGGAAAAACTTTATGTACTTTTGTAAGAAATCCTAACTCAAAGGGGAACTTAAGTAAAGGAGGATCATTGTTGCTCATATATTGGCAAAGGGGAAGTCTTGTGATAGATTCTTTAAAAGTCCTTGATAAGTTCAAGTGTAAGGGGAGCATTAGAGAGGTTTTTAAAAAGTCCATTGATGAAAATCCTAACTTAATGGGAAGTTTAGGCGTGGGAGATGCCTTGTGATAGGATCCATGCATTGTTCGCATTGCATTTGTATATGCGTTAGTGGTGTAAGTCCACGGTGTAGGTTTGGTAACGTAAGTCTAAATGTTTATTAGCATGCTTATCTGCTATATATTTTCCCTAACTTAAACGTAATGTCAAACATCAAAAAGGAAAAAAATTATTGAGGCAATTTATGGTCCGTGGGACCATATGTTTTGATGTTTGAGCAAAGATTTAAGTTGGGTTTACCTTTGAATTTGATATGTGTATTTGAGTGTACAAGTTCTGCAGGATACACATATGACTCAGCTTGACGGCTTCGGGTCCGGTGAAGGATGGAGAGACATCCGAGGGACCGTGGACAAGGCAGCAACGATGAGCCGAGGGAAGTGCGCTTTGAGGCATAAGCGAAGGATGACATGTGACGATGAGCCACAAGCTTGTATGCATTCGAGGGACGAGAGTCCAAGCGAAGAAGGCTTGAATGCAAGAGTCAAAGCTGCAAAAGAAGAGTTAAGTAAGTTGTGAGGGTCCGAGTGTGAGTGAACTATACTCGAGAAGGGAAACCCTAGGTTTAGGGTTTTACCAGTCGACTGGTATGAGATTAATCGACTGGTAGAAGTTACAGAAAGATCAGTCGACTAGTGTCGGTTGAATTTGAATGTTGGACTGTAATGTTCGAATTCGACAGTTGACAATTGACTGGTGTTAGCACCAATCAACTGGTAACAACTGGATCAGCAATGAGCTCTATTTAAGAGAACTCGATTTGCTTGAGCAAGGTTGACGAAATTAGTCTTGGTTAAAGGTTAATTTGTAGTCTAAGTACTCAAGTGTTCATGTTAGGTTGTGGCTAGATTTCTCCACCCACAAGGAGCTACACGAGCATAGCCGAAAGTTTTCTGGGGAGTCATCCACCGACAGATCGAGATTGTCCACCTTACGGACTGCCGTGGAGTAAGAGCGTCATCAAACCACGTTAAATGTTTTGTGTTAGCGCTTGTTCTTTTAATTAAATTATATTTCCGCTACATTACTAACCTTGTAGGAAGAATAAGCGCATTGAGGGTGATCGACTATTCACCCCCTCTAGTCGGACATACGATCACGTACACATCCCGTGGGGACCTCTCTAAAAAAAATGATGAACCAGGTAATAGGCGAACATGGGGTGGTCGGCCCAGCCCCATTAAAGTTTCCCACCAGCCTCCAGGGTAAATCGGGAAGCACTCGCGGTGGCCGGTCTAGAAGCCTAGTGTCCCATGGTTCGCACCCAATTTGGAGGAAAATTCCTGCAAAATACGTCGTAGCTAGGGATCAAACCGCGGATGTCTGGGATGACAATTAGTCGCCCTGCCACTACACCATAGTCCCGGGGAAAAAATGATGAATCAAGAACAGGCGAAGCTGGGGTGACCGACCCGGCCCCACGGAAGTTTTCCACCGGCCACCAGGATAAGTTGAGAAGCGCTCATGGCGGGCGATCTATAACCCCAGCGTCCCAGAGTTCGTGCCCCATTTGCAGGGAAAATTTCGCCAAAATACACCGTAGCTAGAGATCGAATCGTGGATGTCTAGGATAATAACTAATCACCCTACCGCTGTACCATAACCCGGGGCCTGTGGTGACCTCTCTAGAACTTAACAAACTTATACTTGCAGTCTATTTTCAAATCATCAACGGTTAGAGCTAAAATCATTAATTTGGTTTTCTAAAATATAAATTGATCAATTTGAGATGGCGAAAGGCGATTCGCTCTCCTCTAGCATCCCCGCCAACTCATCTTAGGGTTAACACGGAGGAGTAAAATCGCGGGAGCTACTGGCTGGATGCTGTGGTTAGCGCGTGAAGAGAGCGACAAAATTGATCAATTTGAGCAGCAGAAAGCAAGTAGATGAATATTTTTACACCTAGTTTAATCCCATATCTATAATTTATCGCTAATAAAGGGATCTATAGGCTGTGAATCATAATATAATTATAACTCAATTGATTTGTTGTTTGCACAAAGCCTTTAAAAGGTTTCTTGTGATAAATCTACCGCAATATGTATTATCCAAGTTAACTTCTGTAACCTTTAGCATTTTGCCAGAACCTTGCTAGAAGTTGCATCTGCATAAACAAATTCTCAGAAGCATGGGACGGCAGTCGCAAGTAATCATCTCATTGCACTTTGGACAACAGCATCATTGTCTTTGCCGCCCCTCACGATGGCGAGAAGCCTTTTACTTTATCTGAAGTTTCTTTATTCAGTGGGACACATACTTTATCTACCAAATTATGCTTATCTGATCAGTTTTTTTAGTGTAGCTACTGTTGTTTCATCTGAAGTGCCGTTCCAGTTTAGCTACACATGACGTTATTAAAGCATGTCATTTACTGCTCAGATTGTTAAATATTATCCATTACTGACATGGCAGAAATAGATTGCAGGCAAGAAGTCCCATTCACTTCGAAATATAAATTGACTGCAATTTGCAGTTGGTACAGAAAGAAACATCTCACTTTCCTTCATTATAATACATTTAGGTGGTCAGCAATTTGCGAGCATTGTCATATTCTCTCTTTGCAAAGATGCCTACTTCATTTTGGTGCCACTTGGTATGAAACATAAACAACTATTTTTGAGGATGCTTTGCTTGGATTCTTAACACCGTTTACTTCGATGCAGTGATTTCAGCTCCCACAAACTTGAAAGAAAGAAAGAAAGAAAGTTAGTAGAGAAGGAAGGCATGACCTACATGAAGAATTGGAAGCTAAGGAAACCTTTTCGTAATTTACCTTGTTAACTAGATAAGGTTTTATAAATCATACGTGTAAAGGGTATAGTTATTCTTGCTTTAAAATAAAGCTGCTGCAGGCTTCTCTTATGGAAAACACACAGCTGCAGGATGGGGATAGGCATATTCCAGCCTCCCTCAACAACGAGAGAGTTTGCTAAATTTCAAAGTGACTTTTTTTTTTCAGAGGGAACAAGTGGCACCGATGATTGTTCTCTGTATTAGTCTACTGTTCAAAATGTGAAGTATCTTTTAAGACTATAGTCTACGTAGCTCGTATCAAAGCATCTTTCAGTGTTATGAATGTGACAAAGATATCACATCTGAAAGATTGAAATCTTATAGTTCCTAATCAAAAGTCAAAATTCGGATCTATTCGGAATTAATGTTTTCGACATATTGTGAAAATTGCTAAAGATTCCTCCATTAATTAGCATTTAGAGTGCTACTCTAGTAGTAATCATTTGTACAAGACATTCATGATATTATAATTGTGTGGACTTGTTCCTTCTACATTTTTACTCCTATATCATCTTATTTCGCCTTTTGGTTGACTGTTTTTTTTAAGTTCCAAAAAATGGCACTCTTTCATTTTATTTTTTTTATGTGTCGGTGCTCTTTTTTTGTTGTTGGATTTTTTTAATATCATAAAACGTTAATTTTGCAGAAAGTGTTTGTTTTTGGCTGAAAGAATAAAAATCCTTCGACAGCTTTTTGACAAAGGCAGACAAGAGTCCTCTTCTTCTTGTGCAATAATCTCTGCAATTAAATACTACAAAACATAGCCGACCAAATCTAAACCATGCCATGCATTTTTCCTTCAGTTTTTTTATAATTGATCCTGTCGCCGAGCGCGATGGAGTCGCAACCGGATGACGGTGTAAAGGGGCGTGACGTGGACGATGACTGGATGTCCTCGCGCAGAATGGCAGCGGGCGTGGGGTGTCCTCCGAATGGTCGGAAGCAGGTGCCGCCGGATGAACCCTCGACCGGATGGAGGTGGACCTGGGGAGGAAGATGACCGTTAGCAACCTAGCCGGGAGACGTCCCGGCAAGGCACTCCGACGATCAAGTCAGTACTCCGATGAACAAGGAAAATAATGGAGCACTGGAGACGAGAGGTTTCGCGCGTACCTGATAATGAGGAGGGGAGTGGCTTATATAGCCGGGGAAAAAGACCAAGTCTGACATGTGTCAGGACCTTCTGACAGGGTCAGAGGATATGGTATGGTTAGGTCGATTTGGGTATGACCTGTGTCAGGATCTTCTGACAGGATAAGAAGATATGGTATGGTTAGGTCGTTTTGAGTATGACTTGTGTTAGGATCTTCTGACAGAGTCAGAGGATATGGTATGGTTATGTCGATTTGTAACCAACATTTTTTGTCGCATACTGTTTGTCTTATGTGAGGACAAAGACAGGTTTCTGTAAATCAGAGTGTCAGTTCACACGAATGGTGATAGCCTGTTATCTGCAGCTGGTGCAGGTGTATTCTGTCTGTACCCCAGGAGGATTCCGAGAGAGTGCCCGAGTGGACACAAGGATGGCCCGCCCGGCTGGATTTCCAGCCTGGGTGTAAAGGACAGCCGGGCGGAAATACCCGGATAGACGAGGCGTGTAAGCCTTAAGGTGGTCGGCCGGGCGGAAATACCCGGATAGACGAGGCGTGTAAGCCTTAAGGTGGTCGGCCGGGCGGAAATACCCGGATAGACGAGGCGTGTAAGCCTTAATGTGGCCGGGCGGAAATACCCGGATAAACTAGGCGCGTAAGCCTTAATGCGGTCGGTCGGGTTTGACCAGCCGGACGAATCGCCGTATTTATTCTAACCAGCCGCCCTGAGTCCGACCGGCCGGCGGGGGCCCTGGGCCCGGCTAGGGTGTCAAGCTGGCTACCCGTACAATGACGTGGACCCCGAAACTGGCCAGGTCGTTTGCCACGATGGCTGTCCGTACGGTGCCAAAGATAGGGCGGGATCAATAGCCTTCCCTTCAAGTCTAGTCGAAGGAGGCGATCAGTCCGACTGACTGGACTACAAGTGTGAACAACCATTCTGCGGCCGAGCGATTTTGCCCCTTTTAATATCCGGCCGACTTAACACGATGCTCAACAGCTGGTGTTGAGTATGCTTGCCCTGTCCGGGCGGAAGAAGATTGTTAGTCGAGAGGGGCGTGGGCCGCCACGCACCTGACTCTCTTTTTTAACGAGGTCGTCCGGCTGGACGAAGCATGATGGAGGAGCGTGGGCCGCCACGCATCCCCGACTAACCATTGACATGGTGAGGGTATCCGAGCGGATGAAGATTTTGACCGGAGGAACGTGGGCCGCCACGCGTCCTCGTAAATTGTCCTGCGTAGGCAAAATAGTTATTCCCAACTGAAAGGAGCGTGGGCCGCCACGCGTCCGTATATTGTGAATGCGTCCGACCGGACGAATATTGTTAGTTGATGAGAGATATGCTGAATATGTTTGGGCGGGAGAGCGTTTGCCTTGAGTCGCAAGAAAGGTGGAGTGCCATGCGCCCCCAGACGATTTTCTCGTGATTGCCCGAGTCAGTCAATTAATGGAGACGCGACATTCTAAGTCGAATGAGGTGATGTGACACGCCCGAGGCGACCGGCGCCTTAATGGCATCACCTCCGCTTTAATGATCCGAGCCACGTGGCGCCCGCAGGTTGGCCGACCGGGATGCGATTTCTTTCCATGATTACGAGCTTTTAATGGTCATTAACGCGCGCGTAATTCCTTCCGCCATGCGGCAGCTTCCGGCTGGCCGATACAATGACGCGCCCTGTCGCCGCTGCAGGCGACGTCAGCGCATGCGGCGCGTCTTTTCGAGGCTGATCTTGGGACGCCTCATCGGCATGGATGAGGCGACCTCCGTACACGTGGATCGCCATCGGACGGTCTTCCTTCTTTTGGCCTAGCTATAAATAGGCTTCCATATTCACCGAAACCCTTATTTGCTCTTCCCTGTTCTCTCTTTACCTCGGTGCTTCTCGGTGTCTTCGCGTGCCGCCGTCGATTTCCTGCTTCTCCGTCTGTTTCATAATCCGCTTCGTCACCACCTACGGTCAGATTCTCCCCTTTTCTTCCCTTTCCTTCTGCTCCATGGCTGCCCCTGCGTGGTATACTTCCGTCGAGTCTACCCTTTACGACGAGACTGCCTCCGACCTCCGACTGGCCTACAATATCGCGGAGAACTATCGCATCGTCGTTCCTACCAAGGCCGACTGACCCCACAAGCCCCCGGCCGGCTTCTTTGTGTTTTTCCGGGACCAGCACATGTCCGGCCTGCGCTACCCTCTTCATCCCTTTATTGTAGAGTTCTGTAACTTCTTCCACGTGCCTATCTTCCAGCTTTCTCCCAATGTCGTTCGTATACTATGTAACCTAATAGTTCTCTTTACCCTTTACCGAGTCCCCCTCCGACCGGAGGTTCTTTATTTCTTTTATTACCCGAAGAAACAGGAGATCGGGAATTTCTTTCTCCAAGCCCGGGCCAAACTATCCATAGTGGAGAATATTCCCTCCTCGAATAAGGGGTGGAAAGCTCATTTTTTCTTCATAAGCCCTCCGACCAGCCTTGGGTTCCCGATCGGATGGGTTGAAGACATGCCACCTATAGCTCCCTTAAGAAATTTTAAGTCCGACCCCTTATTTATAACGACGGTTTCGCTACTCGGGGGCCTCCACTTTGACGGCATGAAACTTCTCCATGACGCCGTTTTGTACATATTTGGGCTAAGCCGAGTGCCTGCCGCCCTGCCCGGCACCTTCGGTAGGTCCTTTTTTTGTTTCGTACTCCTTTCTCTCTAACTCAATATCTTCTGATTTTTGCAGCCGAGATGATGTGGGAAGCAGCCCTCGATGAGGCCATGGGCCTGGCAGACGAAGAGATAAATGCCCGGGCGGCTGAACAACTGCGTCTGCGCCAGGCCGGTCTGCCCGAACAACCTACGATTCCTGAGAGCGCGGAGCCCGTCGTTCCGGCTCCTTCTGCCCGACCAGCGGCGATCGGTTCTGCGGAGCCGGTCGGCTCATCGAAAACTCCTGCCTCTGCAAGATCCTCCGGCAAGCAGAAGGTTCAGCCTACCATGCAGAAGTCCCTGCCTTCCAAGCGGAAGGCCAGTGCTTCTATCCGTATAGAGGAACCGACGGAGGTAGGTCGGTCCTCTTCTGATTCTCCCGACCCGCAACCTTTGAAGAGGCGTCCGAGGACTTCTGCGTTGGGCTCCCAATCTCAACCTACAGAGGCAACTGCCAGCCCGGCTGGAGCGAGCCGGTCGGCTGGCGCACCGGATTCGCCTCGCTCGGGAGGATGCCGCTCGCAGCCGTGTGCCTATGGCGTATATCTCCCCTCGGTCGACCCAGCGGCCCCTAGTGAAGTCCAGCAGCGGCTTACCCTTTACGGGGAATTGGCGGACTGCTGGGAGCAGGGCATGAGGGAGGGGACTTCCAGGCCCCCGATCCGACTGGCCGACCAGTTCCTTCAGGACGCTACTCATGTAAGTCTGATGCTTCGATGCTTAATTAACTTGCTTCTTTCTAACATTTTTATTGTAGTTTTGGGCCTCCTGCTCGAGCGTCGCCTATTCCTTGGTTATCAACACCAGGGGACGCCGAGCGGCCGAACGGCGGCTCGAGGAATTGGAACTCCACCAAGCGCACGCTAACTTACCGGCCGGCGAGGAGGGTACAGCTATACTCCGCTCGGAGATACTGGACCTTAAGGAAAAACTTCGTTCCGCCGAGGCGCTGCTGACGGAGGAAACCACCCGAGCGGAGGCAGCCGAGCGGGCGTATGCCCGATCTTCCACCCTGCACGCAACCCTTGAGCAGGAGAGGAAGAAGGCCCTGGTCCTGCAGCGCCGTGCCCGATTGGACCTCGACAAGAAGGCTGTCGAGGCCCAAGCCTTGAAGGCAGAGCTAGACAAGATGATGAAGTCCTCGGAGGAGCTCCAGACGACCCTGAACGAAAAAGAGCAGGAGCTGGCGACTCGGGAGTCGGACTTGAATGCCAAAGAGAAGGCTTTAGACATACGAGGAGACGAGCTCCATTTGTCTGAAGGAATGCTGGCCTCTCAAGCCGTTGCCTTGGAGGAGAAGGACAAGGAGTTAGCTAACCTCCGGGCGGAAATTGACAGCCTGAAGCTGCATCAAGCAGGTGAGCCCGCCCGGATGGACGCACATCGCCTGGCTTACATCAATTCTAAAGAGTTCGGCAAGCAGCTGGGCCAGCGGACATCTGGTATGTTCCAGATGGGCTTAAACAGCGCTGTTCTGCAGCTCCAAGAGAGCGGTCATCTACCTGCCGACCTTCCTCTCAATGCCGTCCAAGTGAGCCGGGTCAAGGAGCTACTCCCTAAAGACTTCTTCCAGCCTTTTACCTGAAATTTTACCCTGTACTCCTGAGCCGCCGGTTGGGGCTCGCTTTTTTGTAATGCTTCCGAGTCAATAGCAATGAACTGCCTTTTCCTTCTAAGTGTTATTTTAGATAATGACTAAGCAGATTTCGATGATCGACTGGCCGGGTGGGGGATATGGATCACCTTAAACCCGACCAGAGAGCCGAAATAGGCGCAGGAAAAATAGTTGTGCAAGGTAGACGACTGGTTGATCTGACTGAGGGGTGTGGGTCGCCACACGCCTGGTCGGAGAACCAAATCAAGTTAGGAAAATGGCTATGTAAGTTAGCCTGATGGTCGGTCCGACTGAGGGGTGTGGATCACCACACGCCCGGTCGGAGAACCAAACCAAGTTAGGAACATGGCTATGTAAATTAGCCGGCTGGTCGGTTTGACCGAGGGGTGTGGGTCGCCACACACCCGGTCGGGGAACCAAACCAGCCTATAAATATGTAAGGCTTCCCAGGCTTCTGGAGGGGCCAATCTTCCACGTGGGCCGCCACGCTTCCGATCGAGCACTTCTTCAGGCTTCCGGATGGGCCAATCTTCCACGTGGGCCGCCACGCTTCCGACTGGGAACCAGTCCAGGCTTCCGAGCGGGCTGACGCTTCCGGTCAGTCGCCGACGCAGGCTTCTAAAGGGAGCCGATCTTCTGCGTGGGACGCCACGCATCCGACCGGACACCGCTTCAGGCTTCCGGATGGGCCAATCTTCCACGTGGGCCGCCACGCTTCCGATGGGAACCAGTCCAGGCTTCCGAGTGGGCTGACGCTTCCGGTCAGTCGCCGACTCAGGCTTCCAAAGGGAGCCGATCTTCTGCGTGGGACGCCACGCATCCGACCGGACACCGCTTCAGGCTTCCGGATGGGCCAATCTTCCACGTGGGCCGCCACGCTTCGACTGGGTACCAGTCTAGGCTTCCGAGTGGGCTGACGCTTCCGGTCAGTCGCCGACTCAGGCTTCCAAAGGGAGCCGATCTTCTGCGTGGGACGCCACGCATCCGACCGGACACCGCTTCAGGCTTCCGGATGGGCCATCTTCCAGTGGGCCGCCACGCTTCGACTGGGAACCAAGTCCAGGCTTCCGAGTGGGCTGACGCTTCCGGTCAGTCGCCGACTCAGGCTTCCAAAGGGAGCCGATCTTCTGCGTGGGACGCCACGCATCCGACCGGACACCTCTTCAGGCTTCCGGATGGGCCATCTTCCACGTGGGCCGCCACGCTTCCGACTGGGAACCAGTCCAGGCTTCCGAGTGGGCTGACGCTTCCGGTCAGTCGCCGACTCAGGCTTCCAAAGGGAGCCATCTTCTGCGTGGGACGCCACGCATCCGACCGGACACCGCTTCAGGCTTCCGGATGGGCCAATCTTCCACGTGGGCCGCCACGCTTCCGACTGGGAACCAGTCCAGGCTTCCGAGTGGGCTGACGCTTCCGGTCAGTCGCCGACTCAGGCTTCCAAAGGGAGCCGATCTTCTGCGTGGGACGCCACGCATCCGACCGGACACCGCTTCAGGCTTCCGGATGGGCCAATCTTCCACGTGGGCCGCCACGCTTCCGACTGGGACCATCCAGGCTTCCGAGTGGGCTGACGCTTCCGGTCAGTCGCCGACTCAGGCTTCCAAAGGGAGCCGATCTTCTGCGTGGGACGCCACGCATCCGACCGGACACCGCTTCAGGCTTCCGGATGGGCCAATCTTCCACGTGGGCCGCCACGCTTCCGACTGGGACCAGTCCAGGCTTCCGAGTGGGCTGACGCTTCCGGTCAGTCGCCGACTCAGGCTTCCAAAGGGAGCTGATCTTCTGCGTGGGACGCCACGCATCCGACCGGACACCGCTTCAGGCTTCCGGATGGGCCAATCTTCCACGTGGGCCGCCACGCTTCCGACTGGGAACCAGTCCAGGCTTCCGAGTGGGCTGACGCTTCCGGTCAGTCGCCGACTCAGGCTTCCAAAGGGAGCCGATCTTCTGCGTGGGACGCCACGCATCCGACCGGACACCGCTTCAGGCTTCCGGATGGGCCAATCTTCCACGTGGGCCGCCACGCTTCCGACTGGGAACCAGTCCAGGCTTCCGAGTGGGCTGACGCTTCCGGTCAGTCGCCGACTCAGGCTTCCAAAGGGAGCCGATCTTCTGCGTGGGACGCCACGCATCCGACCGGACACCGCTTCAGGCTTCCGGATGGGCCAATCTTCCACGTGGGCCGCCACGCTTCCGACTGGGAACCAGTCCAGGCTTCCGAGTGGGCTGACGCTTCCGGTCAGTCGCCGACTCAGGCTTCCAAAGGGAGCCGATCTTCTGCGTGGGACGCCACGCATCCGACCGGACACCGCTTCAGGCTTCCGGATGGGCCAATCTTCCACGTGGGCCGCCACGCTTCCGACTGGGAACCAGTCCAGGCTTCCGAGTGGGCTGACGCTTCCGGTCAGTTGCCGACTCAAGCTTCTGGAGGGTACGACGCGTCAGCCTGCGCCCCGTCCAGGTATGGCTTGCCTTGTGTGGCCGACCGATAACTTCGGTCGGGAGAGCCTTTCGTTATAGAATGCTGCGTTTTACAAGATTACATCACTCTAGGGCTCTCTGTATAATCGCAATTATGGTCCCCTTTGTTTTACGGGCTGTGTACCTGGGTAAACGCCTATCTGGAGCTTGTCAACTTCTGGTCGGACCCCGCACAAACCTTTGGCCTATCAAGCGAGGACGACTCGGTTACGAGTGAGGGAGTCGACCAGGGACCGCTTCAATTCGTCTGATAATCCATGTTGCAACTGCTATCTGCCCGCCTTGCTTTCTGACCTCCCGAGCGGACACCATCAGCATAGCAGCGTCGGGCCACGGTCTGATTGCCCTTCACCTCGCCGACCATGTCGCCGACCGGAAACTTCACCTTGAGGTAGTAGGTGGAGACTACCGCTTTAAATTCGTTGAGAGCCAGTCGACCGAGAATGGCGTTGTAGGCAGCTGGCGCATTCACAATCAGAAACGTGGTCCATCGGGTTCTCTTGAGTGGCCCCTCTCCAAGTGAGACGGCCAGCCGTATCTGTCCGATCGGCTGTACTTCGTTCCCCGTAAACCCGAACAGAGGTGTAGCCACCAACTCTAGCTGCGATAATTCAATTTGTAGTTGATCGAAAGCTCGCTTATATAAAATATTTACCGAGCTGCCTGTGTCCACGATGGTGCGGTGGACTTCGTAGTTGGCGATGACAGCCGTGATGACCAGCGGGTCGTCGTGCGGCACCTCCAATCCTTGTAAATCCTGCGGCCCCCAGCTGATTTGGGGCCCTTGAGCTTGAGAGGTGCTGACTCCGACTTGGTGAATTTCCAATCGGCGCACCTGCGTCTTTCTGGCTCGGTTGGAGTCGCCTCCGGTCGGCCCACCGGAAATCACATTGACGCCTCCTCGGACGGCGTTCTGGTGATTCGCTTGATCTTCGTCAAGTTCCTCCGCCTCTTCCTGCTCGGGCTGAGGAAACAATTGCCGAGCGGCGGGGGTATCATGCCTTTGTCTTTGTTGGGTTGTGGCTCCCTGACCACGCCCGCGCCCCTGCGGGGTTTGTCGTCCTTGGCCCCTGCCAAGTGGGGTCCGAGCTCTGCCGCCCGCTCGGCAGTCTTCCGTGTTGTGCGTATTACACTGGTGAAACGCACAATACGGTGCCCATCTGTTGGGCCAATTCCCCTGTGCCACCTGCACTTGCTGGGGTCTCATTCCCGGCCGATCGGCCGGTCGGGGACTGCGAATCGGCCCTCCTGGCGATCTGTTGTGTTGAGGTGCGGGCTGTGGGCTAACTATCACTTCCTTCCTCCGGGCGGCTTGTGCTTCCTCTACGTTGATATACTTAACAGCCTTCCCGAGCAGGCTGTCGAAATCCTTCGGTGGTTTCATGATCAGGGATCGGAAGAAATCACCCTCTTGAAGCCCTTGTGAGAAGGCGGTGACCAGTACTTCGGGCGTGGTATTGGGCACCTCTATAGCTACTCCATTGAACCTCTGGATGTAGGCCCGGAGTGATTCTTTCGGACCTTGCTTCAGAGCGAACAAATTGAGGCTGGTCTTATGGTGCCTCCGACTGCTTGCAAAATGTTGCAGAAACAGCCGCTTTACCTCCGCGAAACTCCCGACTGATCCACTCGCGAGTCCATCGAACCATCGTTGAGCCTGCCCGGAGAGGGTTGTCAGGAAAGCGCGACATTTGACGCCCTCCGGGTATTGGTGCAACAGGGCGGCGCTCTCAAACTTCATGACGTGCTCCTCGGGGTCACTGGTTCCCGAGTACTCAGGCATAGTGAAGAACCGTAGATGCTTGGAAACGGGGTCCCCAAGAATTTGTGGAGAGAAAGGGCTGTGAGTCGGGTGGGCCGCAGCGGGGTCGGCCAACCCCTTCCCTTTATCGGGGCGCGCCTGACGTGCCCGGCTGGACGCTGAAGCTTCGGTCGGGGCCGATTGAGCCTCGTTCCGAAAAAGTGCTTGGGGAAATTTAGGAATGAAGGGGTCGGGCTGAACAGCCATACCTTCAGCATTTCCCCGCATAGAGGGCCCAGGGGGCCGGGCCCCTTGACTACCGGTAGGCGGATGCGATTGTTGTGCCTTCTGTGTCCGGACAGCCATCAGCATTTCGTATTCTTCTGGCGAAAGAGTAACCGTCAGTGGATTGGGGTTTTCCATTCTTCGCTCTCGATCAGGCAGAAAAGCCCTTCTTCTAGCGCCAAATTTGATCCTGTCGCCGAGCGCGATGGAGCCGCAACCGGATGACGGTGTAGAGGGGCGTGACGTGGACTGGATGTCCTCGCGCAGAATGGCAGCGGGCGTGGGGTGTCCTCCGAATGGTCGGAAGCAGGTGCCGCCGGATGAACCCTCGACCGGATGGAGGTGGACCTGGGGAGGAAGATGACCGTTAGCAACCTAGCCGGGAGACGTCCCGGCAAGGCACTCCGACGATCAAGTCAGTACTCCGATGAACAAGGAAAATAATGGAGCACTGGAGACGAGAGGTTTCGCGCGTACCTGATAATGAGGAGGGGAGTGGCTTATATAGCCGGGGAAAAGGACCAAGTCTGACATGTGTCAGGACCTTCTGACAGGGTCAGAGGATATGGTATGGTTAGGTCGATTTGGGTATGACCTGTGTCAGAATCTTCTGACAGGATAAGAAGATATGGTATGGTTAGGTCGTTTTGAGTATGACCTGTGTTAGGATCTTCTGACAGAGTCAGAGGATATGGTATGGTTATGTCGATTTGTAACCAACATTCTTTGTCGCATACTGTTTGTCTTATGTGAGGACAAAGACAGGTTTCTGTAAATCAGAGTGTCAGTTCACACGAATGGTGATAGCCTGTTATCTGCAGCTGGTGCAGGTGTATTCTGTCTGTACCCCAGGAGGATTCCGAGAGAGTGCCCGAGTGGACACAGGGATGGCCCGCCCGGCTGGATTTCCAGCCTAGGTGTAAAGGACAGCCGGGCGGAAATACCCGGATAGACGAGGCGTGTAAGCCTTAAGGTGGTCGGCCGGGCGGAAATACCTGGATAGACGAGGCGTGTAAGCCTTAAGGTGGTCGGCCGGGCGGAAATACCCGGATAGACGAGGCGTGTAAGCCTTAATGTGGTCGGGCGGAAATACCCGGATAAACTAGGCGCGTAAGCCTTAATGCAGTCGGCCGGGTTTGACCAGCCGGACGAATCGCCGTATTTATTCTAACCAGCCACCCTGAGTCCGACCGGCCGGCGGGGGCCCTGGGCCTGGCTAGGGTGTCAAGCTGGCTACTCGTACAATGACGTGGACCCTGAAACTGGCCAGGTCGTTTGCCACGATGACTATCTGTACAGTGCCAAAGATAGGGCGGGATTAATAATAATTATATAATTTTGTTCTTAGGTAGAAAAACGAACAGTCCAACGTAAAACTCGTGATTTTTCATGTCGTTCATCAGTTTCTTTCAGAGCTAATCCAAACGGCAACTGCAGTAGTTATACTTTACCACGTGATCTGTTAAATCTTTTATTTTACTCTGATCAGATCAAGTACAGTGAAAGAGCCATGATACGTAATAAAAATTTCTAACATGAAATTAATATAAATAATATGATATTTTTTATATACGTATTCGATTGTCACTTGGACACTAACAGCGGTCTCTGGTTACCGTCCCGAACCAAACTATTATAATCTAGGGGGCATAGTGAATCTGTTGGGGATCATTATAATTAGAATGTCACGTCATTCATGTTAAATTTCATATTAAAAATTTTTGTTGTATATTATTTTTTTATAATGAAATTAGTGCAGGTTTAATTTAATAATTATACATGAAGTTAAGGTATTTTTAAAATTTAAAAGTGAAAATATGATAAAGTTAATATATTTATTTTTTTAATTGTAAGATCTAAATTAATAATTTTTATGATTTATTATTTTATATTATCTGAGACGAATTGGCGGTACAAGTTTGGTTAAAGTTTAGTCCTCCGTGTTATGGTCAAAGTCAGTCTTCTAAATTTTGTCCTGGATTTTGTCAACTGTCCCATCGTCCCCACTGTGTCACCCTCCACGTACCACCCGGTCGTTGCCACGTACCCACTAAAACACAAAAGTCCACTACAGAACGAACAGCCCAGTTATATAGCATCACCGCCACCATGACCCTCCACCCCCCTCCCCTGTTCCTCCTCTTCATGGCCGCCTCCGCTTCCGCCGCCGCCGTCGCCGGAGCATCGCCATGACTCGCCTCGGGCAGACTCTGGCCCACGTCGAAGCCCGATGGTTCGGCCTCATCCGCAGTTTGTTCCGCGTCGTATGGACCCACCTCCTCTCCTGCTCCGGCGACAACGGCCGCTACCGGCAACTCAAGCCCGCTGCTCCGACCTCCGACGCCGACGCTCCTCGGGCAGATGAAGGCGTCGCCTCCGTGAACGTCACCGTCGAGGCGGAGCCGCAGGAGGTGCTGTCGCTGAAGATTAGCCTCCTCGGCGACTGCCAAATTGGGAAAACAAGCTTCATGGTATTCGAAACACCTAATTCAGATACCAATTATTAGTAATAGAAATAAACTCTAATTAGATCTTGTTCTCGTATTAACACGTTATCAGATCAAGTACGTGGGAGATTTGGAAGAACAGAAGGGCCTGGAAATGACAGGTTTGAATTTGATGGATAAAATCTTTGTGATCAAGGGAGCCACAATCGCGTTTAGGATTTGGGATGTTGCAGGTGATTATTAACTAAGTGTTAGAGCTAATCATCCACTCACTACCTGTAATTCAAGCCTAACTAATCTCTGTATTTGCAGGAGATGAGCAATCTCTGGATCAAGTTCCAATCGCATGCAAAGATGCTGTGGCAATTCTCATAATGTTTGATCTTACCAGTCGTTGTACACTGAACAAGTAAGTGTTCTCGAGAAAACAATTAACTCGGTAAACATGCTGAAATTTCTAATAATTAATAAAAAGCTAGGAAAATAATTGTGTGTGTGTGTGTGTGTGTTTTTTTTCCTTTGTCAGTGTGATTTGTTGGTATCAACGAGCAAGAAAATGGAATAAGGTATTCATCATGTACCATTTACTTTTCATACTTGAGATTTAAATCGATCTTTCTCTAACACGTATATATATATTTTCTTTTCTGTTTGTTTAGACGGCAATTCCCATTTTGATAGGGACTAAGTTTGACAATTTTGCTGAACTTCCCCTCGAAATGCAATGGACGATCGTTAATCAAGTAATCTATCTTTCACCATCATAATCTTGCATAGAATTCAAGCAAGGGACAAAATGATATATTGACTAATCAAGTTCATTTGAATATTCGTAACTGACTGGAGAAGTGTCTTTTGTGTTGTTTTTCACAGGCCAGGACATGTGCGAGAGCAATGAAGGCGACATTGTTTTTTTCGAGCACGACGCACAACATCAATGTGAACAAGATTTTTAAGTTCATCGCGGCTAGGTTGTTTAACTTGCCATGGACAATTGAAAGGAATTTAACTATCGGAGAACCTATCATTGATTTTTAGTTTTTTTTTTTCCTTTTTACTTGTTAGAACATTTGGTATCCAATCCACAAGAGTGTATATTTTTGTGTTTTAATCTCATAAATTCCATAATTGATCAGTTTTATTTTGAGTAATTTGAAAGGGAAAAAAATCATGAGGAAAAACTACGTATTCAATCGTTCAAAGTCGAGATTAGTTGAGTTGATGAGTATGATCGACACAATCAACCAATTCAATCGACTTGGTTGGTCTAGTCTGGTTCATGTTAGGCTCTTAGTTTGTATGGGCTAAAATTTAAGAAGCCCAAGAACGAGGCCCAACTATAGCCCTTGATCGATTAGAGTTCAAAACCCTAAGCTTCGTTGGTCGTCCTGAGCTATATGTAGCCGCAGCTCCGGATCTCACTTACCAAGTTGCTGTGGAGGCGTGGCGCAGTAGCGGAATCATGGTAATGCGCTCGTTATCTCGCCGGTCGTACTCGATTTCGTTGTTGCTCTCGTTAAACAAAAGGTCTAATATTGAATTTTTAGTTTCTAGATTTCAGATCTTTTTGTTGGAGAAAGATGCTTGAGTGTTCGTATCTGATGTTGTATTTTATTATTTCCGTCATTTTAGATTGTTTTCTGAGTTATCAGATTATGCTTGCTCACCTACGTGCGCCTGCAACTGTTCAATATAACTGCTCAAGTAGAGTTGGCACTCCCTACTTCTTTAGTGACTCAGATTTGTGCCTGGTGAATAATAAAGATTCTGCTTTGAAGTTAGGCATGGATTCAATTTTGCTTCTATCATAATATGCTCCATTCTCGCACCGAAAACCCTCTTGTTATGTTAGATTTACAACATCGAGCTGAGCCCAGGATCGGGCTGTTTGCTACATCCATATTTCTTTCCTTGATTTTATCATAGTGATTTTCTTGTTGGGATGCCAGCCAACCAATAATGTGCAAATAAATAGGGAGTGTAAATATTATAAATTTTAGACAGTTTCTTATATCTGTTTATGCAAAGCCTACGCCCCAGGTGGACTGTTTTGCTATGGCTAGAATCACACACTCCATTAATGTGGCAATTCCATTGGTTGCACGTTCTTTGTGCTGATCAAAGGGTTGTGCATCTTAGAGTTGAAGTTGTTTATCGATTATGGACGTGCAAATACACAAGTAAACCACTATTTGGTTAATCTTCCCGTTGATTAATCCCTTTTGGTCGATCCTCTAGCTTGATGGTCTCACACTAACAATGGGTGGGAGGTTTTCCTACCTCAAAAAGGAGATTTGTGACAATAAAAATATATCTAAAATCATTTATCTCCCTATAAACTGTCCCTTAAATAAAGAATTAGAGTATTAGGGGTCTTCGATTGGAAAATGAGCTTATCACTTCTATATTCCTTCCCAACTTACCAAATCACTACCTAGAACCCAATTCAAAATGATTGCTTGATGTCTAATACACCTAGCCTCATGGAGTTTCTATGTGAAATGATGCTTGTTTTCATCACTGTACAATAGTTTAGGAAATGTTCCTTAAATAGAGAAACAATGGCATGGAAAGAGAAGCAATTGTAGGCCTATCACATGGAGAAGAAAAACAGCAAATTTGTCAGTATGGAACCCCCTCCCTCTCCTCTACCTATGCATAAAGGCTACAATTGGATCTTCCTATTGCCTGCTTAGTATTCCATATGATAGAGGAGGGTGATTGGCCACCAATTATGTATGCGAAGCAAATGGAGCTTGTCACAAGGAGAAGAAGCCACCAATTATGTATGCAAAGCAAATGTAGCTTGTCACAAGGAGAAGAACACCAAACTCGTTGGTGTGGAACCCCTCCCTCCCCCTGATTTGCCTATGCACAAAGGCATCAATTGGATCTTCCCATTGCTTGCTGAGCAGTTCTTCATATGAGAGGATGGTGATTGGCCATTGATTGTTTATATGTCTTGCAAGGTGGCTCAGGATAAGAGATCTCGTGATGAGGAATCACAAAGCTGTGAGAACAGGTAGATATCTAGGGAGGAGGGAGGTTTCACTTTCAGGCATGATAATTTCTAAGATCACCTTTCAAATCTGTTCTGTTGGAGCTTCATGTCAAATCAAGGCAACAATATAATCAGATTCCTTTCAAAATCCAACTCCTCTTCCAAGTCAGGGAGAGAAGATAGTCAAAATTTTCTAATCAGAGAAAGTGGATGCTAGGTAGCTAGTTGACTTTCCAAATCAGGATATATTTTTTTGCATGTACTTATGATTTTATCATGCAGGTGAACGTTCCCAAGACAAAGAAGACTTATTGCAAGAACAAAGCTTGCAAGAAGCACACGCTTCATAAGGTTACTCAGTACAAGAAAGGAAAAGATAGACTTTCTGCACAAGGGAAGCGCCGTTATGACAGGAAACAATCAGGTTATGGTGGGCAGACAAAACCTGTTTTTCACAAGAAGGTATTCCTCCCTGTTTTATCTTGTATAAATGGAAGATATATTTACTGATGCAAAATTCCTACCTGCGGTGTTTGCATTGATGTAATAGTAATATTTATTTCTTCCTTTCCCCCCTTCTTTTATGAATGCTGTCTTTTCACTATCATTAGACGTCCTAAATTGTCTGTTTTAGATTTTATCTTCTCCAACATGCTCCATTGTCCTAGAATTTACTAAAAGTAGTAAGAAGATTTGTAATTTATTGGGCTTTTCGGATTTCAGGCAAAAACAACTAAGAAGATTGTTTTGAAGCTTCAGTGTCAGAGCTGCAAGCACTATTCACAGCATCCTATCAAAGTTAGTAGTGATCATATGCTACTTTCTTTGTAATATTTTTTCTACCTGAAGCTAATATCATCTTTTATTTGTCTCAGAGATGCAAACATTTTGAGATTGGTGGTGACAAGAAGGGCAAGGGCACTTCCCTCTTCTAGTTTGTTTTCTCAACATTTCAGTCGTGCCTTTTTTGTTTTCTTCGGATGCTCAAGTAATTTGGTGTCTCGAATCCTTGTTTGGATAATTATTTGCAATGGCATCTACATTTTTGTTGTTGGAGATAATATTTTGTTTATAACGTCTATCTCTTAGCTGCTTGTTTTTGTTCTGCCCGTCTATAATCGTCAATGATTCTACATTTAGGACCTCCTTCCTTGCTGCCTCATCCATATAGAGTATATGCTTGGACAACTAATTTTTAACTGTGACAAAAAGGTGATAATGCCTAAGCATTCAGTATTGATGGCTCTCCGGTTAGATACATATGGATACATTATCTTATCATGAGTAAGATAATCTGCAGGGCTTCTGCATAGAATTGATCCAGATTTATGTGCTGTAATAAGATTTATCTATGGTAATACTACTATAGTAACCATGTGTTTTCGCTTGTTAATTGATCTAGATTTATCAATGATGTATCCTGATGCGTGATCAGGCTGTTTATGATTCAATGGATGGGGAGAAGGATTCATTTAGTAGACTTCAAATGGAATGGGATATCAATTATTTAGTTCAGTCTATTAATTCCGGAAGGGATTGATTTGGTTCTATATAAATTTTTTATCTGTTATCAGAATAAATTAAAAAATATTTTTATTAGGCAGTTTATCAATTTAGCATTCTTAAATTAATCACTTATTAAATAAAATTTATTTATTAATTTATCAAAATTAAAATTTGATCTTTTATATATATATATTTTTAAAAATGAAAAGACTTGTTGTATTCTTGGGGTAACATATGAGCTGAGGATTGATGAGGGATGGAATGGTTCTTGGATAAATAATAATAAATTTATTATTAATTTTTAAAAATAATAATATTTAAAAGTTTTTAAATTTGTGATTTTTTTATCATTAATTTTGTTTGATAAATAGTCATGTTAAAAATTTTGGCCATTTACGTGGGAAAGTCATTTTGAAGATGACTTTCATATTCATTTAAAAAAAATGTTGACCGTTTAGCAGATGAATTTGGGATGATCGATTCGGTCCCATGAAAATTTTTTATTTGTAGTGGGTGGTCTAGAAGTTTAACGTCTTAGGGTTCACGTCCCATTTGGAAGAATTTTTTTTGTAAAATATGTCGTAATTAGGAATTGAACTGCAGATGACTAAAATAATAATTAATCGCTCTATCGCTAGATCATAACCCGGGGGTCTTTCATATTCATTTTAGAAAAATATATTGGGAGCAAAAGTGAGATTGCTCTCGTCTTAAAGAGTCCATTATCAGATCAATCAAGAGAAACATTTTACTCTAGCACAGGATTTGCAATTTAACTATCTGAAATGTTCACATCTAAAAATTTCTGCATTAAACTAAAACCTAGATATTGCATATATGAATGCGGGGAAATTTTCTTAAACTCCCCAAGCTCAAACTTAATTTTGCATGCAGTCCCCATTCAATATTTTCTTTACATATAGTCTTTGATGGGATTGACAAGATAATTTTGTGAGTATTATTTGAAGAAAATTGAGTATAAAAGTTAGAAATTTGAGTATGTAAGATTGTATCCACCACATCAAGAAATTGTGTACTCAATTTTCACTCTTTTATATTCACTTTTCACTCTTTTATACTTATTTTTCACTGATATATACCAAATTTTTACTCTTTCATACTCAATCCATTATAGAGTAAATGCAAAGAATTTATCAAATAGAGAGTGGAAGCAAAGATCAAATAGGGATTGGAGAGTTTCTATAATTTACCGATATGAATGCTCTAAAAATATATTTTGTTAAGCACAGGAGATTTGGTGAAGAAAAAAATAATTGCAACGAGTAACTTTTTGGTAACTTTCTTCTCCGTGCAATCAACTTATCAGATCTTCCATTATTTTTGATCGAAAGTGGGAAGAGTATAAAGAGACAAAATAGTCAGATAAAAGTTTAAATGATCTAAGTATTATTCACCGGATGAATATTTTATAAATTTGATATTAAAAAAAGAACTGTATATCTATGTTGATATAATGGTAGGTTGAGCCTGGTTTGATTTGAGATTAATACAATCAAATAATATAAAACGAATTACATATCAAAAACTAATTTCCTAAAACAATATTTAACCTTTGAACAATTAAATTATATTAAAAACATTTATTATTTTTTACAAACTATTTCTTTTAAATGTATAATTCTTATTTTTCATTTAATATTATATAAGCAGTGCTATAGAGAAGCCAAGTCGAGTTAAATTTAAGATATTCAATTTTATTTAATAAGTAAAACGTACTTATTTAGTTATTTGAAACTTTAAAAGATGTTTGGTATATATTTAGCAATAGGAATGATAATAAATTTTAATTGAGGAGTTTATAGATTTAGCGATAATCTAATAGAAGCTGGGTTATAAAATCAGGGATATCATATCTATATTTTGATTCTGATTTCTGTATACCAAGTGATCCTGTCGCGAAGCGAGGTGGACTCCGAAGAGCACGTGGGTCTCCCGAAGGTTGCGAGCTATTGCCGTTGGCTCCGATCTGCAAGAAAAAGATTGTTAGCGAACCAGTCAGGAAAAGTTTCCGGCAAGACACTCCGACGGTCAAGTCAATCCCCGATGATGGTGGAAGAGCAAAGGCAATGAAACAGTAGCAAAAATACTATTGCGCGTACCTGGGCGATGAGGAGCTGAGAGGCTTATATAGCCGGGGGAACCGGTAGTTTCTGCCCGGCCTGCCACTCCATGTCGTAAGCAAGCGCAGGGCAGGGTGTGGCTAACGTTGGTAGGGTGAGGCGATGCATGCCCAAATAAGGCAAGGGGCACTGCCGGCTCATTAATGTGCGTCGTTAGGCGCCGCTCGGCCTGACAAGAATGCAAGTGGTCGTGTTACGGGATGGCAGGGGAATCAAGGTATCAACGGGATATCCGCGATTTGGGTCTGAACGGAACCAGGTCTACACCAACCCCGTACTTCTTCTGCTAGTCTTATCTCAGGGAATGGGCATGGCTGAAGGAAAGGTGGATCCCGAGGCAGGCTCCCGACCAAACGCCCGCATGATATCGGCCTTTGTAGATAGCATCCCCGAGTGGTGTAGGGTACACCCCGAGTGAAAAGGAGGAGGCGAAAATGTGACCGCTCCACTGGCCCCCGAGTCACCCGGCCGAGCGGCCGAGTTGGGGGGGGGCCCGAGTCCACGGGCACTCGGGATTGGCTCGCTCGTCCCGACCCAAGGTCGGGCGACTGGGGGGTTCGGGGATTCCTTGGGTCTCAGACTCCTGGCTGTCTTTGAGCAGGTGGGGACGAACCAAACTCTATCGACTTATTCGCTTACGTGGGTCCCATGGTTCACTAGACCCCCCGGGACCCCTATCTCATTCCTGCCCTGACGTGGCGCCAGGCTGGCTGGCCGAGCCACCCGTGGGCTAGGCCGGGATCATAAGCTTGCCCCTCGAGTTTAGTCCAAGGAGGCGCCGAGTTCGACTGACTGGACTGTCGCACCTGAGCAAGCCAGGCGCGCCCGTGTGACCCGCTTCTACGACCAACCTCCGCAGTCGACCCCGAGTCAGTGGTATGCCCGACAAGCAAACATCCCATCACATGTCTCTTCTACCCTTCATTTCGGCCAACGCCGAATCACTTCGTATCCTCCTCTTTAATGGTCACCTTAATTGCCTGGGCCACGTGTCTACGGGCCATTCGCCTCCCGAGTAATGAAGGGTCGACTGCCGGACTGGTCAAATGCCAGCGGAGCACATGTGTCGTGCCGCTTCGGGAATTACCGCAGGCCAGATCGGACGGCTGCGGCTCTTTCCCGCCTTTTGTCGGGATCACCATCGGATGGATGTCGCTAGCCGGTTTGCCCTATAAATAGGCTTTCACTGTCTCCGTTTTTACCATCGATCCTGAGTTTTGACGCCGAACTGCTGCACTCAATTGCTCTGCTAGGGTTCCGACAAGTTTCGGTAACACTTCCTTTCCGTCCATCTTCTCCGGCGACCTCTCGCTTCTTGGTTAGTCCCCTTGCCCATCTATATTTCCAATGGAATCTTCTTCTTCCCACCCCGAGCCATGGCACTCCACCATGGTTACCGACCTTCATTTCCACAACCTTGACCAGCTCTAGTCGGATTATCAAATCCCTTCTGACCACTGACTCCGTCAACCCGACCCGACTAACCGACCGGACACCGCTCCTTCTGGCTTCATCACCTTGTCCCGAGAGCACTTACAGGTTGGACTCCGTTTCCCTATCCATCCCTTTATTTCATCCCTTTGTACATATTTCAGAATACCTTTATCCCAACTAGTCCCGAACGTCATCCGTCTGATGTGCGGCTCGGCTATCATATTCACCTTGTACAAGATATCTCTCCGACCTGAAATCTTTCACTACTTCTTCTACCCCAAGAAACAAGAGCCGAGCGACTTTTTCTTCCAAGCTCGAGCTAAAACCTCTTTCTTAGCGAAACTCTTATCCTCTAACAAAGGGTGGAATGAGCGCTATTTCTTTGTTAAGACCACCCCGACCTCGAGCTGGCCCATGGCCTGGGTTGAAGATCTTCCTTCCTCTCCTCCACTATCCAAAAATTATCACACCTCCCCATATTACTAGTCGGCTCTCTCTAAGCTAGGTGGCAGGCATTTCCACGGAGTGAATCTGCTGAGGGAGGAGATCCTTTCTACCTTCGGTCTCAGCCCGATGCCGACTCCGAGGCCCACCTCATTTGGTAAGCACTTCTATACTTCCTTTGAACATTTTTAGCTCTAACTAAGATCGTGTTATTTTTGCAGCCACAATGATGCTAGCAGCTGCCTTGGAGGAGGGCTTCAGACTTGACGACGCCGAGATGGAGGCTCGGGTCGTTTCCCAATTGAAAGAGAGTGAGGACGCTCCGCCCGAGGCTACTCTCGCGGACTCTGCTTCGACCGTCCACGAGAAGACCGTAGCAACACTCGACCCCGACCCGGAGCTGCCAGAAGCTGATGAGCAGCCTCTCGCTCCGAGGCGTCGACGGGCTCCTTCCCTGACCGGGGCCTCGGCTCAGCCCACTTCAAGCAAACACCCCAAAAAGAAAAAGAAGAGGGCGACAACTAGCTCGGAAGACCCTCGGGGAGCTCCTACTCCCGCCGTCTCTTCCGGCACACCCGATCTCCCATTACCAGACGGATCGGCTCTCCTCCAGCGGAAGGTCAGATCAACCGGCCCCCCATGCATCTCCTGGTGCCCACCTTGTCTGACTGTCGCCTGGGGGTACCACTGGATGACTTGCCCGACCGGTGCCAGGAACTGCGACTGTATGGGTCGGTGTTTGATCACTATCTACAAGGGCTCGAGGGGTCTTACTATTGCGGGTTCAGTATCAAGACCGACTCCTTCTTCCTCGAGGCCACTCAGGTATACCTTGCTCCGACTTTTCTTTTCTCGCTACTAACTTAGCTTTAGGATTTTTGTAACCTTTCTCCTTTCTACAGTTTTGGGGATTGTGTTATAGCTTATCTATGTCACTCTTGACCCATTCTGCGGCCGGAGAACGAGCTGAGCGACGGGTGGAATTCCTGGAGACCCGACTCAAGCACAACCAGCTTGTCTCCAGCGAGTCCACCCTGAATGACGTTCGAGCAGAGGTCATTGCCCTGCAAGACCGCCTGACCCACTCTGAAGAACAACTGGGGGTCGCCCGCAGCCAAGTCGAGATGGCGGACTCGACCGTTGCTTAGTCGAACATCCGAATTTCCAATCTGGAGTACGCTGACCGTAAGGCCTGAGCCCTCCAGGCGAGGACTCAGGGAAAGCTAACCAAAGCCCAAGCTGAGCTCCTTGAGTCATCTGGAGCCTCCGAGTCCCTCAAGTCCCAGCTACAAGCCAAGGAGGAAGAGGTAGCGACCCAGGCTAAAAAGGTGGAGGAGCTGACAAATGAGCTAACTTCCTGAAATCAACAGTTGAACCACCAGGCGGAAGAGCTCGGACGTCTGAGGGCAGAGAAGGCAGAATGGGATGTAGCCCGAGCAGAGTTGGCCGAGATGCGCGCCCACAAAGAGGGGGAGCCTAGTCGGTGGGACGGTCGTAGAGTTGAGTATATCAACTCTATGGAGTTCAACCGGCAACTGTCTGAGCGGCTTCAAGTCATGTTGAAGCATCAAATGCTCAACATGTTCGAGCAACTCAAGCAAGGCGGGTACATCGCTCCCGACCTACCCCTCTCAGTGGTCAAGCTCTCGGGTATGACCCAGAACATGCCCGAGGAGGCCCTCCGACCCTTCAAGTGAGGGTCGGGTTCTTGTTTTTTTTCCTTTTCTATTAACCTGTAGAGGCTTGCCTCAGTTTTTGTACTGCATTTACTTTTAATATAAGCCTTCTTTTGCTATGCTCCTTCTGATGTAATTGTTTTTAATTCTAAGTGCTGGTGAGGTCGACTTGGGTGAGATAACAATCGAGCAACTCGGCTTCATGAGTGACTAGGTCAAGCGTTCGAGCATGACTATTTTTAAGTGTTGGCCACTCGGGGAAATCAGCAAATAATTTGGCTAAGGGGACCAGGCCAAATAAAATGTTGTTGACCCGGGAGGCTCGAGGCCCTGCTAATAGGTCAGCTTAACCCTGAGGCATGCGGGTCGCCCCACGCCCAGTTCATGCGCAGCCAAGCGGATCAGGGGAACATGCCCGCTTGCAACTCGCATGAAAGCGAGAGTCTGGACATTCGGTCGGGTCGTACCCAGGGAGCGTGGGTCGCCACGCGTCCGACTGGGAGGTGATCCGAGGGGTGCGCGGGGGCATGCCCGCTTATAACTCGCACGAAGGCGAGAGTCAAGACACTCGGTCGGGTTGTACCTAGGGAGCATAGGCCGCCACGCGTCTGACTGGGAGCCGAGCTGAGGGGTGCGCATAACTCGCACGAAGGCGAGAGTTTGGACACTCGGTCGGGTTGTACCCAAGGAGCAAGGGTCACTACTCGTCCGACTAGGAGTCGAGCCGAGCTGTGTACGGGGGCATGCTCGCTTATAACTCGCACGAAGGGGAGAGTCTGGACACTCGATCGGGTTGTACCCAGGGAGCATGGGTCGCCACGCATCCGACTGGGAGCAGAGCCGAGGGGTGCACGGGGGCATGACCGCTTATAACTCGCACGAAGGCGAGAGTCTGGACACTCGGTCGGGTTATACCTAGGGAGTGTGAGCTGCCACGCATCCGACTAGGAGTCGAGCCAAGGGGTGCGCGGGGGCATGCCCGCTTATAACTCGCAGGAAGGCTAGAGTCTGGACACTCGGTCGGGTTGTATCCAGGGAGCGTGGGCCGCCATGCGTCCGACTAGGAGTCAAGCCGAGGGGTGCGCGGGGGTATGCTCACTTATAACTTGCACGAAGGCGAGAGTCTGGACACTCGATCGGGTAGTACTTAGGGAGCATGGGCCGCCATGCGTCCAACTAGGAGCCGAGCCGAGGGGTGCCGGGGGCATGACCACTTATAACTCGCACGAAGGCAAGAGTCTGGACACCCGGACGGGTTGTACCCAGGGAGCGTAGGTCGCCACGCGTCCGTTGGGAGTCGAGCCGAGGGGTGTGCAGGGGCATGCCTGCTTATAACTCGCACGAAGGCATGAGTCTGGACACTCGGTCGGGTTGTATCCAAGGAGCGTCGGCTGTCACGCGTCCGACTGGGAATCGAGCTGAGGGGTGCGCGGGGGCATGCACGCTTATAACTCGCACGAAGATGAGAGTCTGGTCACTCGGTCGGGTTGTATCTAGGGAGCGTGGGGCGCCACACGTCCGACTGGGAGTCGAGCCGAGGGGTGCACGGGGGCATGCCAGCTTATAACTCACACGAAGGCAACAGTCTGGACACTCGGTCGAGTTGCACCCAGGGAGCGTGGCCCACCACGCGCCCAACTGAGAGTCGAACCGAGCGATGCGCGGGGGCATGCCCGCTTATAACTCGAACGTAAGCGAGAGTCTGGACACTCAGTCGAATTGTACTCAGGGAGCGTGGGCCTCCACACGTCCGGCTGGGAGACGAGCCGAGGGGTGCGCGGGGGCATGCCCTCTTATAACTCGCAACGAAGGCGAGAGTTTGGCCACTTGGTCGGGTTGTACCCAGGGAGTGTGGGCCGCCACGCGTCCAACTGGGAGTCGAGCTAAAGGGTGCGTGGGGGCATGCCCGCTTATAACTCGCACGAAGGTGAGAGTCTGGACACTCAGTCGGGTTGTATCTAGGGAGCGTGGGCCGCCACGCGTCCGACTGGGAGTCGAGCCGAGGGGTGTGCGGGGGCATGCCCGCTTATAACTCGCACGAAGGCGAGAGTCTGGACACTCGGTTGGGTTGTACCTAGGGAGCGTGGGCCGCCACACGTCCGACTGGGAGCAGAGCCGAGGGGTGCGCGGGGGCATGCCCGCTTATAACTCGCACGAAGGCAAGAGTCTGGACACTCGGTCGGGTTGTACCTAGGGAGTGTGGGCCGCCACGCGTCCGACTAGGAGTCGAGCCGAGGGGTGCGCCGGGGCATGCCCGCTTATAACTCTCACGAAGGTGAGAGTCTGGACACTTGGTCGGGTTGTATCCAGGGACACATGTCCGACTAGGGGTCGATCCGAGGGGTGCGGGGGGGGGGGGGATGCCCGCTTATAACTTGCACGAAGGCGAGAGTCTGGACACTAGGTAGGCTTGTACCCAGGGAGCGTGGGTCGCCACGTGTCCGACTGGGAGTTGAGCCGAGGGGTGCGTGGGGGCATGCCCGGTTATAACTCGCACGAAGGCGAGAGTTTGGACACTCGGTCGGGTTGTACCCAGGGAGCGTGGGCCACCATGCGTCTGACTGGGAGCCGAGCCGAGGGGTGCGCGAGGGCATGCCCGCTTATAACTCGCACGAAGGCGAGAGTCTGGACACTTGGTCGGGTTGTACCCAGGGAGCATGGGTTACCACGCGTCCGACTGGAAGTTAAGCCGAGGGGTGTACGGGGGCATTCTCGCTTATAACTCGTACGAAAGCGAGAGCCTGGACACTCGGTTGGGTTGTACCTAGGGAGCGTGGGCCGCCACGTGTCTGATTGGTAGCAGAGCCGAGGGGTACGCGGGGGAATGCCCGCTTATAACTCGCACGAAGGTGAGAGTCTGGACACTCAGTCGGGTTGTACCTAGGGAGTATGGGCTGCCACGCATCCGACTAGGAGTCATGTTGAGGGGTGCACGGGGGCATGCCCGCTTATAACTCGCACGAAGGTGAGAGTCGGGACACTCGGTCAGGTTATATCCAGGGAGCGTGGGCCGCTATGCGTCCGACTGGGAGTCGAGCCGAGGGGTGCGTGGGGGCATGCCCGCTTATAACTCGCACGAAGGCGAGAGTTTGGACACTCGGTCGGGTTGTACCCAGGCAGCGTGTGCTGCCACGCTCCCGACTGTGAGCCGAGCCGAGGGGTGCCGGGGGCATGACCGCTTATAACTCGCACGAAGGCAAGAGTCTGGACACTCGGTCGGGTTGTACCCAGGGAGCGTGGGTGGCCACGCGTCCGACTAGGAGTCGAGCCGAGGGGTACGCGGGGGCATGCCCGCTTATAACTCTCACGAAGGCGTGAGTCTGGACACTCGGTCGGGTTGTACCCAGGGAGCGTGCGCCGCCACGTGTTCGACTGGGAGTCAAGCCTAGGGGTGCGCATGGGCATGCCCGCTTATAACTCGCACGAAGGCGAGAGTTTAGTCACTCGGTCGGGTTGTATCAAGGGAGCGTGGGCCGCCACATGTCCGACTTGGAGTCGAGCCGAGGGGTGCGCAGGGGGCATGCCCGCTTATAACTCACACGAAGGCGAGAGTCTAGACACTTGGTCGGGTTGTACCCAGGGAGCGTGGGCCGCCATGCGCCCGACTGGGAGTCGAGCCGAGGCGTGCGGGGGGGCATGCCCGCTTATAACTCGAACAAAGGCGAGAGTCTGGACACTCAGTCGGATTGTACCCAGGGAGCATGGGCCGCCACACGTACGATTGGGAGCCGAGCCGAGGGGTGCATGGGGGCATGCTCGCTTATAACTCCCAACGAAGGCGAGAGTCTGACCACTCGGTCGGGTTGTACCCAAGCAGCGTGGTCCGCCACGCGTCCGACTGGGAGTCGCGCTGAGTGGTCCGGGGGGGGCATGCCCGCTTACTGTTGGGAACGGGATGGCTAGAGAGGGGGGGGGTGAATCTAGCCAGACACAATTTCTAGGCTCTTTTCGAATCTTCTCTGCACTTAAGTTAGTAGCAGCGGAAACAAAACAATTGCAGAGAAGCAAACTTAACAAAACTGCAGAAACAGAGAATACAAACCAAGGATCGCTAACAAGGATCGTTTACAAGGTTCGGGGATAACTTGCCCCTACTCCTTAACGTGCCCGTAAGGTGGGCGATCCCTTGATCGTCGGCAGATCAAGCCCCGGTGAACTCCGGATAGTAGAAGCCTCCTTCTCGGTGGAGAAACCTCTCCACAAGTGATCTCAAGAATATACAAGTTAAGCACACGAGACACTCGAGAAGACAAGCTCACAAAGATGTACAAGAAAGCTCAAGCACAAAGCAACAGAGAGCACGAACACAGCCCAGCCAAACTTCCCAAGTTTCTGTCTTGTTCGCCTCCGCTCCTCTGCTTCCTACTTCGTCACTTAAGCTCTGCACACCATCACAAGCTTCATCAGCATCCACTGAGCCAGCCTGAACCCACTGACCTCCCTGAGCACTCAGTCCACTGAAGACCTCCTCTCCAGTTGAGCCTCCGTCAGTCGCTAGCTGCGTCAGTTGCCCGTTGAAACATGAGAATGAGAAACAGCTAAACCTGCTCAACGGAAAGCCTCCCATTAACCCTCCTTGAGTGTTTGAATCACCTGCTATCACCTGCACACTCCAACAGAGGCTTAGCAATGCATATCAAAACACATCAGCAGTGTATCAAAGAATCGGCAGTGAAAACAGATGTCTGACAGCATATTTGAATTAAAGTGATCGGTCACCGGACCGATCAGATAGCCTCCTGATCGGTCACCAGACCGATCAGGTTGGTTCCAGACCGATCAGGCTCCGTCCTGATCGATCCCCAACGCTCAATCAGAAATCGCGATTTCTTTGAGATTCTCCTGGACCGATCACCAGACCGATCCCAGGTCGTGGATCGTTCACCGGACCGATCCACCCTTATATCGGGCGATTTCTGAGTTTCGCAGGCTAAGCCTTCTGATCGGTCAACTGACCGATCAGGGTGTCACCTGATCGGTCAACAGTCCGATCAGGTCATCACCAGACCGATCAGGAACCGTCCTGATCGATCTTAGTGAGAAGCCCGCGAAGCTGGATCGTTCACCAGAATGATCTGCACAGTGATCCTGATCGGTCATCAGACCGATCAGGAGCAGTTCAGCAAGGGAACTCAACCTCACTGGTCGCTCCCTGATCGGTCACCAGACCGATCAGGAGCCAGTCAATGGGTGAAACGCATACTCCCTGATCGGTCACCAGATCGATCAGGATCAGCACAGTAGGTTCCCAACCTCACTGTGTGCTCCCTGATCGGTCACCCGACCGATCAGTCATCGCTGGATCTGTCACCAGACCGATCCACGAAGGAGCAGCGTGCCAGAATCCCTGATCGATCACCAGACCGATCCAGGGACTCAAACTCAGCCCTCCAAGCTAAGTTTCCATCCACCTTAGCCCTCCAAGCTAAGGATTTTCCATCTAACTCTCCAAGTTGGGAATTTGCACCTAACTCTCCAAGTTAGGACTTGTCACCTAGCCCTCCAAGCTAGGACTTTTTACCTAACCCTCCAAGCTAGGACTTTTCACCCAACCCTTCCGAGTTAGAACTTCATCCAACCTAGCCCTCCAAGCTAGGCACCTGACCCTCCAAGCCAGAACTTTTTCACCTAATTCTCCAGGATGGGAATTTGCACCTAACCCTCCAAGTTAGGACTTTTCACCTAGCCCTCCAAGCTAGGACTTTTCACCCAACCCTTCCGAATTAGGACTTTTCCATACCTGGCTTCACTCACCAGGACCCGGCTTCACTCACCGGGATTTCCAACACCTGGCTTCACTCACCAGGACCTGGCTTCACTCATCGGGATTTCAACCTAGCTTCACAAGCTAGGACCTGGCTTCACTCACCAGGGTTTCATGCCCAATCCCCGACCAGGACTTTAACCCAAATTCACTCAACCAAACTTAAATCATTGTCAAACACCAAAACAACAACCGGGCCATACTGCATCAACACTTACAACTCGCACGAAGACGAGAGTCTGGACACTCGGTCGAGTTGCACCCAGGGAGCGTGGGCCGCCTCACGTCCGACTGAGAGTCGAGCCGAGGGGTGCGCGGGGGCATGCCCGCTTATAACTTGCACGAAGGCGAGAGTCTGGGCACTCGGTCGGGTTGTACCCAGGGAGCGTGTGTCACCACGCGTCCGATTGGGAGTTGAGCCGAGGGGTGCGCGGGGGCATGCCCGCTTATAACTCGCAACGTAGGCGAGAGTTTGGACACTTGGTCGGGTTGTACCCAGGGAGCGTGGGCCACCACGCGCCCGACTGGTAGCCGAGCCGAGGGGTGTGCGGGGGCATGCCCGCTTATAACTCGCAACGAAAGCGAGAGTCTGGCCACTCGGTTGGGTTGTATCCAGGGAGCGTGGACCGCCACATTCCCAACTGGGAGTCTAGCCGAGGGGTGCGCGGGGGCATGCCCGCTTATAACTCGAACGAAAGCGAGAGTCTAGACACTCAGTCAGATTGTACCCAGGGAGCGTGGGCCACCACGCGTCCGACTGGGAGCCGATCCGATGGGTGCGCGGCGGCATGCCCGCTTATAACTCGCAACGAAGGCGAGAGTCTGACCACTCGGTCGGGTTGTACCCAG
Source organism: Boesenbergia rotunda (assembly GCA_024364735.1). NCBI lineage: Eukaryota > Viridiplantae > Streptophyta > Magnoliopsida > Zingiberales > Zingiberaceae > Boesenbergia > Boesenbergia rotunda. The sequence continues at coordinate 500,761 of JAGFNQ010001573.1, forward strand.
GGAGCGTCGGCTACCACGCATCCGACCGGGAGTCGAGCCGAGGGGTCCGGGGGGGGCATGCCCGCTTATAACTCGCACGAAGGCGAGAGTCTGGACACTCGGTCGGGTTGTTCCCAGGGAGCGTGGGTCGCCACGCGTCCGACTTGGATCCGAGCCGAGGGGTGCGCGGGGCGTGCCTGCTTATATCTCGCATGAAGGCGAGAGTCTTGACACTCAGTCGAATTGTACCCAGGGTGCATGGGTCGCCACGCGTCCAACTGGGAGTCGAGCCGAGGGGTGTATGGGGGCATGCTCGCTTATAACTCGCACAAAGGCGAGAGTTTGAACACTTGGTGGGGTTGTACCTAGGGAGCGTGAGCTGCCACGCGTCCGACTGGGAGCAGAGCTGAGGGGTGCGCGGGGGCATGCCCGCTTATAACTCGCACGAAGGCGAGAGTCTGGACACTCGGTCGGGTTGTACCTACGGAGTGTGGGCCGCCACGCGTCCGACTAGGAGTCGAGCCGAGGGGTCGCCGGGGCATGCCCGCTTATAACTCACACGAAGGCGAGAGTGTAGACACTTGGTCGGGTTGTATCCAGGGAGCGTGGGCCGCAACGCGTCCGACTGGGGGTCGAGCCGAGGGGTGCGGGGGGGGGGGGCATGCCCGCTTATAACTCGCATGAAGGCGAGAGTCTGGACACTTGGTCGGCTTGTACCCAGTAAGCGTGGACCGCCACACGTTCGACTGGGAGTTGAGCCGAGGGGTGAGTGGGGTCATGCCCGCTTATAACTCGCACGAATGCGAGAGTTTGGACACTCGGTCGGGTTGTACCCAGGGAGCATGGGCCGCCATTCGTCCGACTGGGAGCCGAGCCGAGCCGAGGTGTGCGCGGGGGCATGCCCGCTTATAACTCGCAACGAAGGCGAGAGTCTGGAGCGCCTACAAGTTGAGCAAGAATTTCATTCTTCCACTATCATTACCATTAGGCAGTACATTTGTTTTACAAGCTTTCACTCTGCCTCTCGATATGGTTGAAGGTGGATCGCACTCCAAGGCCGATCGAGCTTCCTCCCCTGTTCATTCTCTAGGTAATACGCTCCTGAGCCCTGCTTCTGCACAACCTTGAAAGGTCCTTCTCATTGAGGCTCCAGCTTGCTGATGTCCCCGACCGATTTGATCCTTTTCCAAACGAGATCCCCGACCTGGAACGTTCTTGGTAACACCTTCTAATTATACCTTTATTTCATTTTCTGGCGATAAGCAAACATTCGAGCGGCTGCCTTTTCTCGAAATTCTTCAACCAGGTCCAACTCTAGACGCCTCCTCTCCGGGTTCTCTTCATCATAGGCCCTTCACTAATCTGACTCGCATCCAACTTCGACCGGCACCACAACATCACTCACATAGACCAACTGGAAAGGTGTGTGACCCGTAGTTTCCTTTGGCGTGGTTTGCAGAGCCAACAAGACACTGGGCAGCTCATCTACCCAGGTTCCTCCTGCATGATCCAACTAGGTCTTAAAACCCCTCAGGATCTCCCGATTAGCCACTTCTGCTTGACCGTTACTCTGTGGGTATGCTACAGAAGTGAAAACCTGCTGAATGTCATAGGCCAAGCACCATTCTTATATTCTTCGACCCTGGAATTGCCTTCCATTGTCTGAGACGAGCTTGTGGGGAATTCCATATTGACACAACATGTTCTGCCAAAGGAACTTGATCACGGCTGGCTTGGTGATACACGCAAGGGTCTCAGCTTCTATCCATTTGGAAAAGTAATCAACAGCTATCGACAGAAATCTCTTCTGAGCTACGGCGGTCGGGAATGGTCCCACGATATCCATGCCCCATTGATCAAACGGGCAGGAGATGGCCAATGCCTTCATCATTTCTACGGGTCGGTGAGGGAGGCAATGATGCTTTTGACAGGACAAGCATGTGGAGACTATCTTGTCAGCGTCCTTCTGCAGGGTTGGCCAGTAATACCCGGCCAGTAACGCCTTCCGGGCCACGGCCCGAGCTCTCGCATGACTTCCGCAGACCCCTATATGTATCTCCCTGAGCACATAGTCGGCATCTTCCTCGCCCAAGCATTTGAGCGGAGGTCTAGCAAAGGCCCTCTTGTACAACACATCCCCTACTATTGAGTACTGAACGCTCGCTTTCTGAGGAGTTGAGCTTCCTCCCGGTCGGCCGGGAGGACCCCTTCTGTTAAATATGTGATGAGTGGCGTCCTCCAGTCTCTGTAAGTCTTGTGGTGCAAAACTGATCTGGGGCCCCACTGCTTGTGCCGAGCTAGTGCCGACCTGGTGGATTTCTAATCAGCGTACTTGTGCTTTCCAGGCTCGATTAGAGTCTCCCCCTTCGGTCCGCCCGAGATGACATGCACCCCTTCTTGGACGGCATTCTGCCGATTGACTTGCTCTTCATCCACCTCCTCAGCCTCGGCTCGATCCTCCTGTGGGAACAACTTGCGAGCGACCGGGGGGTTCCTTCTGGGTTCTTTTCCTGCTGGGGCTATGGCCTGGCCGCCTCAACCCAAGCCATGCCCGGGAGATGCTTGTTGTCCCCGCCCCCGGGGAGCAGGAGCTTGACCTCTACCGGCCTGTCGGCACTCCTCTGTGGCGTGGGTGTGGCTTTGGTGGAACAAGCAGTAGGGTCTCCAACGGGTCGGCAGGCACCCCTGATCAACTTGCTGCATGTGTCATCGTTCCACTCCCATCAAGTCGATGGGTCCTCGCGGGCTACGGATAGGTCCGCTCGGGGATCTATTGCTCTGAACGGGGTTAGGCGCCGCCACACTGACCGACTCCTTCTTCTGAGCGATCTGCGCTTCCTCAATGTTGATGTATTTGACAACCTTCCCTAGCAGGTTGTCAAAGTCCTTCGGTGACTTTCTGATCAGGGAGCGGAAGAAATCTCCCTCCTGTAGTCCTTGGGAGAAAGCACTGATCAGAACCTTAGGTGTGGCGATTGGCACATCCAGTGCCACTCCATTGAACCTCTTGATGTAGGCCCGGAGAGATTCCTTCGGGCCTTGCTTCAACACGAACAAGTTGAGGCTCGTTTTGTGATGCCTCCGACTGCTGGCAAAGTGTTGAAGGAAGATCCTTCTGAGCTCCTCAAAACTCGATACCGACCCATTGGGGAGTTAGTCGAACCACCTCTGAGCTGGTCCCGAGAGGGTGGTTAGGAAAGCTCTACACTTCACGCCCTCCGGGTACTGGTGCAATAGGGCCTCCGAGTCGGTGGTTCCAGCATATTTGGGAATCGTAAAGAACTGTAGATGCTTGGGAACTGGATCTTCTAAGATCCATGAGGAGAAAGGGCTGCGTACCAGGGTGGCTAGAGAAGGGTCGATTGGGGCCTTTCCCTTGTCTGGGCGCGACCCGTGCATCTGGTTGGACGCTGACGCTTCGACCGACATCGAATTGGGTTCGTCGTCATCCCGACCCCGATAGAAAGTCGCAGGGAAGGGGACAGAACCACCTTCATGTCGGGCAGGCCTTCGCCGACCTCCTGAATGTCCAAGTGCCGCCGGCTCAGGGAGTCTGGGCCCCTGGCTACCAACCTACGAAGGACTCTGAGGGGTCTTCTGAGCTCGGGCAGCCATCAAGAGCTCGTACTCCTCTGGTGTGATGGTCATCATGACTCGGTTGGGATCTTCCATCGTTCACTTCCGATCAGGCGAACAAGCCCTCCTTCTAGAGTCAAATTTGATCCTGTCGCGAAGCGAGGTAGACTCCCAAGAGCACGTGGGTCTCTCGAATGTTGTGAGTTGCTGACGTTGGCTCCAATTTGCAAGAAAAAGACCGTTAGCGAATCTGCCAGGAAAAGTCCCCGGTAAGGCACTCTGACGGTCAAGTCAGTCCCTGGTGATGGTGGAAGAGCAAAGGCAATGAAACAGTAGCAAAAATACTATTGCACGTACTTGGTCGATGAGGAGGGGAGAGGCTTATATAGCCAGGGGAACCGGTAGTTTCTGCCCAGCTTGCCACTCCATGTCGTAAGCGAGCGCAGGGCAGGGTGTGGCCAATGTTGGCAGGGTGACGATGCATGCCCAAATAAGGCAAGGAGCACTGCTGGCTCATTAATGTGCGTCGTCAGGCTCCGCTCGACCTGACAAGAACGCAAATGGTCGTGGTACGGGGTGGCAGGGGGATCAAGGTATCAGCGGGATATCTGTGATTTGGGCCTGAACGGTACCAGGTCTACACTAACTCCGTACTTCTTCTGCTAGTCTTGTCTCAGGGAATGGGCATGGCTGAAGGAAAGGTGGATCCCGAGGCAGGCTCCCGACCAAGCGCCCGCGTGATATCGACCTTTGTAGATAGCATCCCCGAGTGACGTAGGATACACCCCGAGTGAAAAGGAGGAGGCGGAAATGTGACCGCTCCACCGGCCCTCGAGTCCACCCAGCCGAGCGGCCGAGGGCCGAGTGGGGGGGGGGGGGGGGGGGGGGGGGCGTGAGTCCAGGGGCACTCGGTATTGGCTCGCTCGTCCCGACCCAGGGTCGGGCGACTGGGGGGGGGGGGGGGCTTCGGGGATTCCCCGAGTCTTAGACTCCTGGTTGTCTTTGAGCAGGTGGGGTCGGGCCAGACTCTATCGACTTATTCGCTTACGCGGGTCCCATGATTCACTGGACCTCCCGGGACTCTTATCTTGTTCCTGCTCTGACGTGGCCCCAGGCTGGCTGGCTGAACCACCCGTGGGCTAGGCCGGGATCACCGTGCATCATAAAACCTTCTGAACCCGCTTATCAAGTGTCCTCTTAGTTTGTTTAATTGGTTCAAAACTAATATACTTAAGAATTAATTTAACCCAACTAATATGTCTTGAAATTTTTAACGTGGGATTAAAATCTTATTTACAATAGAATTTTTTTTTCCTCTCGATCTCTTTTTCAATTCACTTGTATCCAATAATTAATTAACACTAGCATGCTTTGGACCATTATTAATCAAACACTTGCATGCTATATAATCTCATAATTCGTGGACCGTGGTCCTCAACGTATATAACAACTCACTTCATAGCAACTGCTCTCGTCGGTTTGCATGTCCTTAACAACTCAGTTTTGACATTCCACCAGACACCCAACAAACCTAACTAGTATTTTATGTGATAGATCTAGCCTAAGCAGAACAGTAAAACATTTCAAGAAAACATGAGTCCTTATTAGAGACCTAAACAGGCCCAACACGTCTTCATGCCTTGCCAATTCAAGCAACTAGTTTAGAGAATCGATCTTGCCATAACCACTACAATCGTATGATTCAATGATTGATAGCGTTAATAAACACTAGTTAAGTTTGCCCAGCACATGTATTTGCTGTCCACAAGCAAAGTAACACTGATTTGTTTCTTGCTTTTGGGTCAATATATATATAGTTAGTAAAACCACATGTTGAGTTCTAATCATTAAGTTCAGTTGCAATTATTCAAGCTCAAATGATTTTGCAATCTAGATAAGATAATTTTCAGTGTACTTACTACACATGCAACTCGATAATTAAATAGTTTCAGTAATAGCTGCAAAGATTACTAAAGCACTCTATTTAAGCACTCTCTCCTTCTAGTTTCAGCATCGATCAAACAGTCTGATCATAAAGTCAGCTATCGAATTAAGATGGCCAGTAAAACTCTCTTTGTTTTCTTGATCAGTACTCTTGCTTTTGGCCTTTTAGCAGGCTCAGCCGAAGCACAGGGCTTGAATGTTGGTTTCTACACCAAGACCTGTCCTAGTGCTGAAGCCATTGTGTTCGAGGAGCTGTCGAAAATCCTCCAGCTCGTTCCGAGCCTTGCTGCTCCTCTCTTGCGGATGCACTTCCATGATTGCTTCGTGAGGGTATATATATATATAATCGAAAGTTCACTATGTTAGAAGCTAGGGACATAAACTAGCTAGATCATGGATGAGTTTGTGTGTGCAGGGATGTGATGGCTCAGTGTTGCTCAACTCCACAAAAGGCAATGTGGCTGAGAAGGATGCAAAGCCGAATCTATCACTGAGAGGGTACGGAGTCATCGACAGGGTGAAGGCTAAGTTGGAAGAAGCTTGCCCTGGAATCGTATCGTGCGCCGATGTCCTTGCTCTGGTGGCTAGAGATGCAGTGGTTTTGGTAAGTAAAACTTCAATAATAGTTTTCATTTGTTCGACTAAAAGAGTAATTGCATCCTAATTGCTCTCATAATTCAGAGCAAAGGGCCATTTTGGCCTGTGCCTACCGGTCGAAGAGATGGCCTCGTATCGCTTGCCAATGAGACAAAGCAACTGCCTCCTCCCACTTCGAACATCACTACATTGATCTCCATGTTTGGATCTAAAGGATTAAGTGTCAAGGACCTTGTTGTGCTATCAGGTACATTCAATTTCTATTTAGTTGGCAATATATTCAAATTGGTTAATTCGTTGTGTTCTTAATGCATTTGCAATTAGGTGGCCACACGATCGGAATCTCTCATTGCGCTTCCTTCAACGATCGGCTCTACAACTTCACCGGCAAGGCCAACCTTGCCGACGTTGATCCAACACTCGACAAGGAGTACTTGGCGAAGCTGAGGACGATCTGCAAACCCAACGACAACGTCACGTTCGTGGAGATGGATCCAGGGAGCTTCAGGACGTTCGACGCGAGCTACTACAAGGAAGTATCAAAGAGACGAGGGGTCTTCCACTCCGACGAGGCTCTGCTGAAGCACCCCTTGACGAAAGCCTACGTGCTGAGCCATGCCGGTGCTTCGGAGGCGGAGTTCTTCCAAGACTTTGGGAACTCCATGATCAACATGGGCAATGTCGGCGTGCTCACTGGCTCAGCGGGAGAGATCAGGAAGAAGTGCTACGCGATCAATTAGCTAGACTTGGTCGTGTTCTTGCGAGTTCTTTTTTATTAGCTAAAGTGGAAGCAATTAATGTTTTTTGATTCCATTCTTGTTGTTCCTGTTGTTGCTGTTTTGATTCTTTTTTCAACTCTTTGATTTGTATCGTTGTATTTGCGAGAATAAAATGGAAGAACTCTACCTCTACCACTACCACTGAAGTTTCTCTCATTATGTGTTGGCCTATGTGCAAATATGAGACAAAAACAAAGAAGTTAATACAGTACAAGCTAAGTAATCACAAGATGCATGTTTAGAACATGCCATGAGTTTCATTACATGGAGAGATGACATGAACAAGGATGATGAGGAAGATCTGGAAAATTGTTTTGGATTGCTGCTCATTAACAACTACTCTGCTGCCCAAAGCCTTTCCTGCCACTGCAAAAGAGCTCTGCAATTCAAAGGAAACAGTCAGAATGGGCAGTGAAAGTTTACATGATGGCCATGGAGAGAAGAGTAACGTAGGAACCAGACAGGGGTCATGCTATCAGTCACTGTTAGATCACGAGGAAGAACAAGGCAACGAAAAGTACTGCAAGCAAAAGCAGGCAAAGAAACTGAAAAACTTTCTTAAGTAGTTAACATATTAGAGAGTGGCAGATAGATTGGCTGGAAGGACTTTTGAAGATGTTGCCAAGGCCTTGTGTATGACACTGAAACATTATGAAAGACAAATTAAAATATTAGGGTAGCAGACTAGAATGACAGGATCACAGTCAGATGGATCTCTTGCATGCAGGTTAGAAAATAGAAATTATATAACCCAGGGCACTGGGCATGTCTGCCTCGAATTTTACAGTCGACGGAATTTTAAAAAGATATATCAGGATGAATTTGATTGTAATAGTATTTGATATCAGTTTCCCACCCACTAAAATCACTGATTGGAAGGCTATAAATACTGTAACAAGATAGTGGAAAGGGGTTCAATTTCAGATATAAATGCAGTTTTTTTTTCAGAAGAAAAAAATGCTACAGCAAATAGTTTGAGTTGCATGAAAGCTACTGAGTTGCTTAACGAAACTATTAAATCATTTTAGATATATGGGGATCATAATCACGCAAATGAACAGGACAAGGTATGGTTTTTATGGAAAATGGAGGCTCTGCAAAGTGCAAACCTATCATAAAACACAGATTTTTGGAAGAGGAAAAAATCATGCGACAAAAGATGTGTTTTTGAAGATGAAGGCAAAGAATCAATCGAACTGGATGTAAAATCATTCGACTTGGAAAGCACATGAACCATCGGAAAGTAATTAATGAATGGCCAAAAAAGCGGCGTTGGCCCGACGTTTCCTATTTGAAATGGAAGCAAAAGGTGAAAGTATTTGGATGAGTGAGCTTAAGTTCATATTAATGGAAAGGGAAAGGAGAGAAACTTTCTTACACCCAAATCGGGATGTAAATAAGTCATTTGAAGGATCTTTCCCTTCCTTCACCTCCTTACCAAACATTAAAAGTCCATTACTTACCATTACACTCACCTCCTCCCAAACAGACCATTAGAGTTAATCCACTCACCTATTCCGTCCGCCGCTTCCCCTTCGTCCCCTCCGGGGAGGCAATCCGGCGGGTCCTCGAACGAGGAGATAGGCAGCCGCTTGCGAGCGAGGCCGATGTCGAAGAGAATGACGCCCGATTCCGGATCGGAGACGACGATCCCCTTGACGGGGAGCCACAAGAAGAGCTCCTCCTGCGACCACCCCTCGACCCCCCTGATCGCGCCGTAGCTGAGGTTGCCACGCACCTCGCGATCGAAGAAGGAGAGCCCGTCCCCGTAACGCACGTAACAGAGGCGTCCGATCCGCACCTCGAGGAGGCCGGAGGAAGGGTCGTGGGCGAAGGAATAGACGGCCTTGGGGAGGAGCCCGATCGGGAGGCCATGGTCCCGGAGGAGGTCGCCGATAGTTGTGGATGCGCAGCCCGCATAGGAGGAGGCAGAGAAGAAGAAGAATGGGAGGAGTACTATGAAGGGAAGAGGAGTCGCAACGGCGCTGAAAGGCGAGAGCTTCGCCATGTGAAGTCTCGCCGATGTCGTCGAGAAAGGCAACTGCGGGGTTTAAGAAAGGGCTCTTCCTTTCAACCCGAAGAGATGAGTTGGCATCGTTTGATTAGTTTTCCTCTGGTGTGGCCCTCTATGTGGAGCCACACTCACATAAAACGGCAAATATTTTAAAGAAATTCCTAAAACAGAACTTCTTCCGTCACATCTCTTGATTTTAATTTTTTTTAGTTACACATATATTCAATTTAGGCCTATTAATTTTAGAAATAGATAATCTGATTCATAAAAAATTTCTATTAATTATTAGAGTAAATTAAAAAATGATTCATCAATTCTTAAATAATCATTCACTAAAAAAATTATTTCTTAATTTATTAAAATTAAGATTCAATTATTAAATTAATGCTATGTTATGTTTTTTTTTTCAATAATAAAGTGAATGGATCTCTTATTATTATCAAAAGTAGGCGTATTTGTTCATGGGATAACGGGAGATTCTCTAATTGATAATAAAAGGATATTCAAGTCTTAGCTTCCATATATTGTAAGGCTTTCTTTTTGATTTATCGTGATGATGCTGAATCCGGTCGAGTAAGTTATATGAGCTATTTACTCGACTGATCGGGTTATGACTTCGGTCGGACAAAGACGGTTGAGCTCGTTGTGTCAATTTAACCTAAAGGCTCAAAGTTCAAGGTTGCTTAGGTTGAGGCTAGTTGGCAGTATCCGGTCGGCGTCGCCGGTCGGGAAAGTTCAGTCGGGCGGGGGTAAAAGCACGTGCATTTCGAAAGGAGGGGTGTCAAATATGTAGTGGATGTCGGTTGTGATCGATATACTGGTCGGGCACGTCGATCGGGAATCCCGACAGACGACTTAATCGCCTTGTAACGAAATCACAGCCCTAAGAAGCGACTTCAAGGGGCTGTCCGGGAAGTGGACTTCAGAGCACACGTGAAGGATGGATAACAACCAGGGATGGCGGTCCTCGCGGTGGGGGTCCGTTCCAAAGACATGGATGGTCGAGAGGCCTACCTTACCTGAAAGCTTCACTCGGTCGGGTAGGCTTGGGTAGAAGTTGCCGAAGGACGAGCCGAGTGATGAGCAAACGCATGACCCAACTGGTTAACTATTATCAGGATCCAACAGCAATAAGATCCCCAAATCTTCTCATTATAAGGAAATACATCTACCTAATCATGACTTGGCAGGGGATCGGACTTAATGAGCGAAATACACCTTGGATTGACATCTAGGCTGCTGTGACTGCCACAGGGCAATCGCTGTCCAAAGATCAGTTTGTTAGCTGGTCAGTTTTTAATGAGACAAACAAGGACAAGACTATTTCCTCTCCTTATATAAGGCCCTTGGTGTTAAGAAGGGTTCGGCTGCTGGAATTTTTCGCTCCACCCTTCCTTGTGATTACCTGCTCTTGTAAAGAGGAGACTCAACGATTGTAAAGTTTTCTCCACCTTGAAGGAGCTTTCATGTGAGGTGTGAACTCGATGCGGATCCTTGGATTAATCATTATTATAAATAGTTAAGAATTTAAAGTTCAAAATCTATTGGATTCTTTATCAATCTTTGCTATTTCTCATTTTAATTCAATAATTTTATAATTTTAAATGTAAATATTCTGATGCATGTCCTATATATGACTAGGGTAGAGATAGCAAAAACCATAACTATTGAGAGTCATTAAGCTACCTGAAATTTATCAAATTAATAGGTCTACTAATTAAAAGACCCCTTCAAATCCATCATAAAATAATCTAATATTCCAATGCCAAATTAAATCTCACTTTAATCAGGCAGCACTCCTCGAGAAAGCCAACCACATTGTTTACTTTACTCATGGTTATGTGCTCCAAGCAAGATCTAAAAATTTTCAAATGTTTCTTTTTGGCTCGAGCTAATTAAAATAACTAACCCCAATTATGATTAATCTTGCTTAGACACCAATGATTAAGAGCATGGAAAGAATATACAAAGGAAAAGAATGAAACAGGAGAGCCAACTCATGGAAACATGGAAGTGAGTCTGTTCAGATAGAGTTGGGCAGGTTGATGGTTAAGTGTCACTGATGTTGGTGATGATGATGGAGAGTTGCTTTAGTGTTTAAAGAAGCACATCTTTCTTCATTCCTTGCACCTACAGAGTTAGACTGGGCAAGTCCCAGAAAAGAAGGGATCAGAATCACTTAGTCCTATAACACTTTTTGAGAGAGATCTAGAGAGAGAGAGAGAGATTATTTTTGAGGTTGATGGAGTTGCATTTGCAGGAATCCAGCAGCTGGGCTAGTTCAAAGAATGGCTTATTGGGCTGATGCTCACCCTGAAGAAGTCTGAGGAAATGTTCATCTCTTTCAGAAACATTTTAGTTTCAGTGCCTCGTCGTTGGGTTTTTCTTTTTCATGCATACAGTAAACCGCATGCATGTTGAAATTTGAATGGCCGGTGGCATAAAGTAATCTTGAAAGATACTGGCAAATCTAAACATGGTGGAAGTCTGGTTTCATTTTGACATGGAGTTGACTTTCTGCTTAATTGTTACTTGTATCAGGCAAAAGGTTAATTAGGTGATAAAGCAATGACATAGAAGATGAAGAAGAAGAAGATGATGACGACGACGATGACTGCTAAGTCAACCAGTGCCATCCATTAATTGAGTTTGACATGGATTAATGATAGTGTTCAGTTTCAGATACAGTTCTTATCCTTTCTTCTTTAAAAAAAAAATCCATCAAGTTCTCAAACAAACAAACACAAATTATTCTTTGCAATTTTTTTAATTGATGAATTTGTTCTCCATGTAATTGTACTCTTAAGTACAGTTTATCCAAAACTAAAATATTGAGCCCAATCAATAATGGAGTGACTCAAACTCTTACATCAAAAAGAATCTCATTATTATTATTCTCGAAGATCAATCCCATGGCCATGGTATATCTCAAAGGTTTATTTAATATTCCTCGAAAAAGTATTCCTTAGTGCTGTTCTTAATTTGCATATCTTATTATTGAACTCGATCCGTATTGTTTAGTCTAGAAGAGCATTAGATGCATATTCATTTAAAAACAAAAACAAAAAGCAACCACAGTGGAGTATATGCATGCATTAACAAAATTTAATGATCAAGGGATTTAGCACCTTTGAGAAGGTACTAATTAAAGCTACTTTAGCTCCCCTTGGTGTTGGCAGAGTGACTAATCATCATTCTAGATATTCACGATTCGATCTTCAGTTACGATATATTATACAAAAATTTTCCTCCAAATAGGACGCAAGCCCTAGGACTGGACTTTAACCCGTCCACGCGAGCGCTTCCCGATTTACCTTAGTCGCCGGTGGAAAACTTCCATGAAGCCGGATCTGTCGCCTTAGATTCGCCTATTACCCGGTATATTATTTTTTAATTAAAGCTACTTTAATTATTTTGTAGGAATTTTTGTTGGCGATCAAGATATTTTGCATAATTTTTTTCTCCAAATGGGACGCTAATCTTGGGACGCTGAGCTTTGGACTGCCCACCTCGAGCGCTTCCCGATTTACTCTAGCGGTCGATGGAAAACTTCCATGGGGCCGAGCTAGTCGCCTATAATTATTTTTTAAAATTAAAGCTACTTTAGAGGCGGGGGCGGTGCGGTTGTGAGAGGCAAGATGCTCATATAAACATATCTACGACGATCGAACTATTGATGATATTAAAATATCACGTTAAGAGCTATCTTGCTTCTTAAATTTACTTGGTAGCGGAAACGTCGGGCCGGCCTATTCATGCCAAGACTAGGATAGCAAGAGATGGATACCCGATTGAAAAAAATAATAATTAAAGCTACTTTAGAGCTACACATGCACTACAAAAATTTCAGTCTTTAGCGACGGATATTAATTATCCGTCGCTAATACTGAAATCCAGGTAAAACCCCTAAAATTAGCGACGGAATAGGTCAAACTCATCGCTATTAGAGACGGAGTATTATTAGTCCGTCGCTAATAGCGACGGATTGTAACTTGTCCGTCGTTATTAGCGACGGATTGTAACTTGTCCGTCGCTATTAGCGACGGACAAGTTATATCCGTCGCTAAATTAGGTATTTTTTGTGTCGTTCGCCCCCCCCCCCGGCCACGCGTGATCACTCCTCTCTTCTCTCTTCTCCCTCGCGTGATCGTCCCCGGCGAACACTCCTCCGACGAACCCTCCTCCAGTCACAGGTACGCTGCATCTCCGGTTGTTTCACACATGTTCTTCACCGCATTTGATTTTGTTCCGGCACGCGCGACGAAGTGCGGCCAGCCGCGGCCCCTCGCGGCCATGCGCGGCCATCCGCGGCCTCTCGCGGCCATCCGTAGCCGCCCGCGGCCATCCGTAGCCGCCTGCGGCCTGCTGCAGCAGTAGATGTCGCCGACCTCAGTTGCCGCGTGCCCAGCTGTCGGCGGGCACAGCAGGCGCCGACCGCAGGGCCGGCGGGCGCAGTTGCCGCCGGCAGCAATTGCGAGCGGCTATAATTAGGGTTAATTAATAAATTAGATTAATTGATTAATTAATTACTTCGTTAAATAATTAATTGAGTAATTATTTGATTAATTGTTTGATTAATGTATGACTTTTGGGAACCACTTGTCTTTCAAAGAATCACAACATCATTATTTTTTGCATGTTTTTGAGAAGGTGCTTAGTAATATGAATGAATCAGTTAGTAGAGGATTGAGAAGGTGCTTAATAACATGTGTCTAAATTCAGATTTCATGATTGTTTGCCTATTGTATGAACTTGAAGAAAGAAACTCATTACACCATGTATAACGTTTTTTAAATTTGCATGTACGAATCTACCTATTCTTCTTATCTGTCTAAACTTTGTGTCTAATCAGGAAGCATATCTAATATTATAAGTTTGGATTTTTATAGTCATGTCATCTGGACAGAGACCCCGTGGTGATCAGATTAGTCTTAGAGTCGTCGGTGACTGGTAAGTACATATGTAATTCTTATATATTTCGGATCAAATTTTGCTAATATATTTCATTTTTTACTACAATTTTGTACCAGATGGTCACCAGGTCTCCGCATATATTTCAAAAAAAATTTAAAGAAAGATTGTCGACGATGTGAATCGGATTTATTATGATGTCGTCGGTGGAAGGAGAAAGACCGCCCTATACGGTCTGGGCTCTCAGGTAAAGATCACATATGATCAGATGAGAGTTCGAGCCTCAAGAGTCACAGGATCCTGAGGATACCCCAGAGGAGTAGAGATATTTTTGTGGTATGCTATATTTTTTTGTTTATATTTTACAAATCAAATTATTAGAGTTGAATTCAGTAATTGTTATTATATGCATCAGTAACTATCTAGTTTGTTATTTTATTCATCAGTAATTATTTCTTATTAGTTTATTTTCGTTTATAGATTGTACATTATCAGAGTTAAATTCAGCTATTGACTCGGTTGAAAGGTATGTATATTGGAGTTATATACATTATCATATTGGAGTTATATATATTGACTCAGATTGTACTTTATCATTTTCGTTTAATTTCATTTAGAGATTTTCATTTTCATTTACAAATTTAATATTTTCATTTAATTTCGTTTGCAGATTGTTCATTTTCATTACAGATTTAATTTCTTTTATTTTGTCTTCTATTGTGCAGGAATATTTTTGAGTCATGATCAGTATTTACTCTGATATGCATGTATGTATTGTTTGTCTTCTAAACTATAATTTTTCAACTTTTGATCCAGTATTCATGTATGTATTTGATTTAGACTTCGACTTTTGATGTATGAAGTTAGACTTTTGATTCAGTTCTTGCTTGATATGTGTTTGAATGTATCTTATGTGTGTCTTATGTGTTTGAATGTATATATCTGTTGTGGATGTTGTGTTTGGTATGTGTGGATATTTGATATGTATTAAATGTATATATGGGAAAAGAAAAATGCAGGCTGAGCTGGTTAAAAATTTCCAGGATTAGCGACGGAATATTGACTAATCCGTCGCTAATAGCGATGGATTTTTATCATATCCGTTGCTATTAGCGACGGATATTTGACTTTCCGTCGCCAATTACGATAGAATAGCGACGGATAAGTCAATTATCCGTCTCTACTGTCGCTATTTTTCCCACCGGACACGTCACCCTCCGGATCTGCGATTTGCGACGGATGTTTGCTTACCCGTCGCTACTAGCGAGGATTATGCAATTTAATAGCCGTCGCTAATACCGACGGAGTTGACTTTCCGTCGCTAATGTTGACCAGCGACGGGGAGTTGCCCGACGGCGCTGTTTCCGTCGCTATTCTGTCGCTATTAGCGTTTAGCGACGGAATAGCGACGGAATTCGTCCGTCGCTAACCACTGAAATTTTTGTAGTGATGGGAATAATTTATGCAGATCGTCAAGCAATGGGACCCATAGATTTGTAGGAAAATTAGTTTGATGATCCACTCAAGCAATTGCTCAAAAGCTCTTAAGTATAGAATGTTTACCGAGCTCCCTGTATCCAATAGTCCTATGAATCTGATAATTGGCTATGATCGCCGTGACAACCAGCGCATCCTCATGGGGCACCTCTACTCCTTGCAAGTCGGAGGGACCAAAGCTGATCTGCGGCCCTTGGGCTTGCGTGGAGCTGCAACCCACTTGGTAGACATCCAACCGCCGGGCCTGTGATTTTCGAGCTCTGTTAGAATCCCGTAAGTGGGTCCGCCTGAGATGACGTTGATGGACCCGTGCACAGAGTTTGCTGATTGGCCTGTTCTTCACTGGTGTTCCCTCGCTCGGGCGAGCCCGGGTCGGGAATAGCTGCCTGGCTACAGGGGCGGCTAGCCGGCCATGAGGTTCGGCCGGGCTAGGCGATGCTCTCCCCGGCCCGACCACCCCCCTGATGGGCCCCTCTCGGGCTACCTCTACCAGTTCGGCCTCGACCTCGGCCTGCCTGCCAACAATCTTGCAGGTCATGGGTGTGGCTGTTATGAAAGGAGCAGTAGGGCTGCCATCTGGACGGGAGGCAACCTTGGCACTTGTTGCACTATTCCTCTTTCAGTTCCTTGTCGATGTCCCATGCCTCTGGGACTTCTTAGAGGTCCTCCGGGAGGCACTCCTCTGATGATGCTGGGGGACCTCGGGTGCTTGGTCTGACCTCCGGTCGTCTGGCGGCTTGTGCCTCCTCCACATCCACGTATTTGCTGGCCTTGCCTAGGAGATCTTCGAAGTTCTTCGGGGGTTTCCGATAAGGCTCTGAAGAATTCTCCCTCCTGTAAGCCTTGCGCAAAGGCACTGACTAGCACCTCGGACGTGGCAGTGGGTACATCCAACGCGACTTGATTGAACCTTCGGATGTATGCCTTGAGGGGCTCCTTGGAGCCTGCTTCAGGGTAAAAAGATTGAGGCTGGTTTTGTGGTGTCTCTTACTGCTCGCGAAATGTTGAAGGAACAATCTCTTGAAGTCAATAAATTCTCTTACGGACCCCTCCGGCAGTCTGTCGAACCATCGTTGAGCCGATCCGGACTAGGGTGGTCAGGAAAGCTCGGCACTTTACTCCATCGGAATATTGATGAGCATTGAAGCATTCTCAAACTTCAATAAATGCTCCTCGGGATCCGAGGCCCTCCGTATTCAGCTATGGACGGGGGTCTGAAATGGCTTGGGCAAGGGTTCTCGCAAGATTTGGGCGGAAAAGGGGAATCCCGTACGCTCCACCGAGGTCGGTACGAGGGGAGCCTTCCCTTTGTTAGCTCTGGTACGGCTAGATGTAGCCTCGTGAGGGTCTGACTGCCCAGCTCCCTCGGCCGGACGAACAACGCCCGATGGAAATGAGGGCTCTCCTCTTGTCGAGCCCCTCCCTCAGTACCCACTCGAGCAGTATGCTCAGCCGGACCTGGCTGAACAGGTTGGGCAGCTGCTCGAGCAGCTACTTGCTGTGCTTCTGCCAATTTCCTGGCTCTGGCCTCTATTAGCAGCTCCAAGTCTCCCCGTGAAAGAGTAACAGTCACCTGGTTGGATTCACTCATCTTCGGCTTTCGATCAGGCTAGATTCCCACAGACGGCGCCAAATTTGATCCTGTCGACGAGCGAAGATCGGTTCTTCCTTGGGCGACTCGATCTAACCAGGCCGACTCGGTCTGCTATAGCTTGGGAGGTCGGACCGAAGTGAAGCTCTCAATATGGAGTGGTTCCAAAATGGCAGCGATCCATTCTCTACAGTTCCAATGGGGTTTATATAAGGGGAGGAAGGGTCTCCCACGTGCGAGCTGTCACATCTCATTAAGAGAAGATCCAGAGACAGATTATGACAGGGACAGCTACATTAAGGTTGAGAGACGGTTACCGCCGCTCGACACCATACCGAAGCTGTCTCCTCTGCCCCTCTTAAATTAATGATGGCTTTGCCAGGCAATGGTTGCGCCAGAAGGGGTTACCTTCCGCATGTCTGATAAGGACAGCTCACATGATAAGAGAGACTCGCGTTTGTCCGGATATCTCCGTACAGTCACGAATACCTGACCTCTATTAGTATATTTCGATGGGCTGACCTTGAACGACCTGCCTGGCTCGTCCCAGCCCTGGCTGATCTGTTCTGAGTGCCCCGACCTCCGACGGCCGACCCCGAGTATCCTGACCGCAGAGGACCGACCTCGTGAGTCTAGACTTTAGGAGGGCTGACCTCGAGGGTCTCGACCTCAGCAGGCCGACCTCGGGGGTCTATACTTTAGAAGGGCTGACCTCGAGGGTCCCGACCTCCGAAGGTTGACTTCGAGGATCCCGACCTCTGGGTGATCCTGGGCCCCGGTCCGCTTAACATCAATTCAGATCGACGACCGACCCCGGCCTATCTCTCAACCCTTCTATAAATCATACGCCCGGATCAATGACTAAAACTCACTTCAAATCGCACACTAAGGGACTAGCCAAACCATATCTTCAAACTATAGCCGCGACCTCACCATATCTAGCAAAAGTAATATGAATTCTATGTTCTCATTAATGATAAAGTCAACCTCTATCTACTGAACTAATTTTAGCATGAACCACACACCACTTAATTAATTAATACCCTTGCTCGACTAAACTTAACCACCTTTTAGAAGTCGAACCAAACTAGTAAGCTAGCCAGACCTAGTCATCTAGCTAGAATAATGCAAATCTAAATGGGAAAAAGAAAAGATATAGTTGAGCCTTAAATAATC
>JAGFNQ010001573.1:518849-555894 GCA_024364735.1 Boesenbergia rotunda
CCTCTTTCATTGGCAATCTTGCTTCTTTCATTTGCTGCTTTTCCTACATAAACAAACAAATAACAAATGAGTTATTCAGGAAATGTGGTTGACATAACAAAATGTGCTTTATCGCTAGCAAATGGAAAACAAGACAAAATCATATAAGACAATCATAGAGAGATATGTGTATGGATATGATACAACAATTGATCTCTATACTAGCTTGTTTCATATAGACAAAATTCAATAACCATAGTTACCAAATATTTCAGCAAGCTTCTCTTCAGCACCGGCTGCATGTAACAAAATAATGATATTAATAAAATCAAAATTGGTCAGAGATGAGAAGAAGAATGCTAGTTCAAGGAAAACGACACTTAACATTTCATCATACAGAAAAATAGCCAAGGACATCTCTCAACTTGCTTCCTTTGACATCTTTTGACAAAACTACTACAAAAGCAAAGACCATATTTTCAAGAATTGAAATCAGATGTAGCTATCAGTGTATCATATCTAATCATTCATGAATAACAAACATAGCACATTTTAATATGCAATTATGAGATAATTAAAAGCAATTTGAGTTTCATATACTCTTGACTTCCCCTAATAAAGAGCATAGGAGAAACCCAATGGTTATTAACATAACTTCTAATGCTATTGGATAAACAACTTTTAGTCTCTAGAAACTATCTACCCAACCACCCACCTACTATCTGAACTAATGTCACAAATGAGGAATTAAAAGAGTACTGAAAGTGAAAATGAACTTTATTGTCTTAATATTAAGTTTGTCGCTTCACATGATTTTCAATGCATGAAAAGTTTCTACCAATAACAAGTGCGATATCCATATAATCTGAACACATAACACTGATATTATCATACTTGAAGTACTTACAAGGTCCATTTGCAGATAGCGGTCAATCTCTGTATATGCCATTAATCTGCAACATAAAATGTAGCAACAAATCAGTAAATATAAGATGTCCTTTAGTATAAAAATGTACTATATTTTGTATTCCTCACACGGCCAGCAATATATATAAAAAATTTACTCGCTTGAGCACAAAAACGTCAACACCTACAATTGGAAGAAACATAATTATACTTTTTTTTTTGTTAATCATGAGATTTCTATATTATAAAAATTTAAAGTAAGTATTGTAAGTAACTATAGTAATGAGTCAAATATATTTGAAGAGATCTTTTATTTCTTCTAAAAATTGAGACAAGGAATTCCAAACAGTACATTTTCTATCAGACAACTCAACATGCAAAAAGGTTTCTCACCTGAGAAACTGCAAATGCCACCAAGAAAAGAGAGGAAAAAAGTTTGAAGATGTTGACTGCTTTTGCTCGCTTAAACTTAAATGTGTTTAACATGATACTAAAGTAGGAGTTATAGTGTTCAAGTTCTACTAACCATAAAATATTGTCGATACCTTTACCTTCGATACAACGATCTTCGAAACTCATTAGCATTACATAAACAAGTGTGACAATCCCTAACACACGAGCCTAAAAATAACATTAAAATTTTGGGGTTTAAATGAAACATCATTAGGGAGACAAATAGAAGAGCACAAAGTAGTTCACTTTGAGTAGAAAAAGGTCCAGACAGTAAAGAACAAGTGGGAGGAGGAACTTATTCTATGCTGTTGTTGCATGCATTATTCCCTTTGCCAACATCTGATTTGATGATGCCTGGAATGAGTAAACTCACAAGCTTTTTGCAGGCAAAAGTAGCAAGGGGGCTCTCTTCTCAGTTCTCATTCCCATGAATGAGGGCCACTGCACTTTTATGAGTATCCTCCAAACAAATTAGATTAACTAAAGTAATTAGTGTGTTTGAATAAGAATTTTTTACCTTCAAAATTTTGTTGTTTACCCTTAAAGAAATGTTATGCTCTTCCTCCTCTTCTTTCTGTGCTGTTCCTGCAAAAGCTACTGCAATTGACTCCTTTGAGGCTTGCACAATAAAAAACAGATAGAACCCGTCAAGCCTTCCCACCTTCCAAGCAACAGCATCAAGATAATCAAGGAAGTCACCAACTCAGCTCCAGCTTCCATTTTTGCAATGGCAGAAGCAAGGAGATACCTACACCAATGAAGAAGAGAGAGGTTCACAACAAGGAACAAGAGGAAGAGAAGAAGAAGGAGGAGGAGGAACCACACGCACCCTCCACTAAGGGAGCTTTAAAGAGCTTCTTCACCAGCAAACACCACCACCACCAAGAGCACAGCAAGAGGATTGGGTGCTCAGGGTCGATCTGCAAGGTGAGGGACATGGAGAGACCAGAGGTTGTTGCTGCTGCTCCTCAAGGTGAGACATGCAAAAGAAGGGGGCCTTCAAATGGTGAAGGGGCCAAGAACAGCAGCAGCCTCTTCCTTTGCAGCAGCAACCCCTGCTTCCTCTGCCTCGACGCCAGCAGCTCGAGGGCGACGCAGCCAGCGCCCCGCTGCCGCCGCCCGCCAGCGGCCAGCGGCTCGAGGGCGACGCCAGTGGCTCGAGGGTGACGCAGCCCGCGACCCGCTGCCGGCGCCCCGCGCCCCGCGCCCCGCTGCCAGTGCTCGTCGGAGGTGTAGAAGGTGAGAAAAGAAGTAAAGAGAGGGAGAGAATGTACCTGTATCGCTGCTCCAAATCCACTCGCGCGCCTCCTCTCCAATTTCAGATATAGGGTTTAGGCCAAATGAGGGGATGGTGTAGAAGGTGAGAAAAGAAGAAAAGAGAGGGAGAGAAAGTGCTCCAAATCCATGCGCGCGCCATCTTCAATTTCAGATTAGGGTTTAGGCCAAATGAGCGGATGAGATGTTTTATAAAAAATCATTTTGGGATGAATTTTTTTCGTCCCAAATTTCATCCCTAATTTTGCAACAAATTTTACTATTCGTCTCAGATTTTGGGATGAATCTAGAATTCGTCCCAGAATCTGGGACGAATTACTAGATTCGTCCCAGAATCTGGGACGAATCCAGGATTCGTCCCAAAATTAAAATTAATTATAAATACATAAATTGATTCTAAAACACTACCTAGAGATATTGGAATTACACGAAATTGGTTCCTACGTGTTCGTCTACTTCTCCTGAATTTATAAGCACTCTCAAATATAAATTTAAATTAATATATCTAAACCAATGATTTTTTTATCTGAATTTAATTTTTTAAATATTTTAGTATTAAAAAATTTATGTTAATAAATTAAATATATTTAATTTTGCCTCAATAATGTTTGATAACATTTTTATAATCAGGAGAGCTAAACAAACACATAAAAGTAGTTTTGTATCATTCCGAGAACTATCTCTCTAACATCAATTTGTAACTCTGACTCATATTGAACTCATGATTAATTAGCTGTATATACATTTACATATTTAATTTAACTATCAATATAAAAAATATTGGATCAAAATATTTAAATTTATATTTGAGAGCACTTATAAATTTAGGAGAAGTAGACGAACACGTAGGAATCGATTTCGTGTAATTCCGATATCTTAAGGTAGGGTTTTGGACTCAATTTATGTATTTATAATTAATTTTAATTCTGGGACGAATCCTGGATTCGTCCCAAATTCTGGGACGAATCTAGTAATTCGTTGCAGAATCTGGGACGAATTCCTAGATTCGTCCCAGAATCTGGGACGAATCCAGGATTCGTCCCAGAATTAAAATTAATTATAAATACATAAATTGATTCTAAAACACTACCTAGAGATATCGAAATTATACGAAATCGGTTCCTACGTGTTCGTCTACTTCTCCTGAATTTATAAGTACTCTCAAATATAAATTTAAATTAATATATCTAAACCAATGATTTTTTATCCGAATTTAATTTTTAAAATATTTTAGTATTAAAAAATTTATGTTAATAAATTAAATATATTTAATTTTGCCTCAATAATGTTTGATAACATTTTTATAATCAGGAGAGCTAAACAAACACATAAAAGTAGTTTTGTATCATTTCGAGAACTATCTCTCTAACATTAATTTGTAACTCTGACTCATATTGAACTCATGATTAATTAGCTGTATATACATTTACATATTTAATTTAACTATCAATATAAAAAATATTGGATCAAAATATTTAAATTTCTATTTGAGAGCACTTATAAATTCAGGAGAAATAGACGAACACGTAGGAATCGATTTCGTGTAATTCCGATATCTCTAGGTAGGGTTTTGGACTCAATTTATGTATTTATAATTAATTTTAATTCTGGGACGAATCCTGGATTCGTCCCAAATTCTGGGACGAATCTAGTAATTCGTTGCAGAATCTGGGACGAATTCCTAGATTCGTCCCAGAATCTGGGACGAATTACTAGATTCGTCCCAGAATCTGGGACGAATTACTAGATTCGTCCCAGAATCTGGGACGAATCCAAGATTCGTCCCAGAATTAAAATTAATTATAAATACATAAATTGATTCTAAAACACTACCTAGAGATATCGGAATTACACGAAATCGGTTCCTACGTGTTCGTATACTTCTCTTGAATTTATAAGTGCTCTCAAATATAAATTTAAATTAATATATCGAAACCAATGATTTTTTTATCTGAATTTAATTTTTTAAATATTTTAGTATTAAAAAATTTATGTTAATAAATTAAATATATTTAATTTTGCCTCAATAATGTTTGATAACATTTTTATAATCAGGAGAGCTAAATAAACACATAAAAGTAATTTTGTATCATTCCGAGAACTATCTCTCTAACATCAATTTGTAACTCTGGCTCATATTGAACTCATGATTAATTAGCTGTATATACATTTACATATTTAATTTAACTATCAATATAAAAAATATTTGATCAAAATATTTAAATTTATATTTGAGAGCACTTATAATCAGGAGAAGTAGACGAACACGTAGGAATCAATTTCGTGTAATTCCGATATCTCTATGTAGGGTTTTAGACTCAATTTATGTATTTATAATTAATTTTAATTCTGGGACGAATCCTGGATTCGTCCCAAATTCTGGGACGAATCTAGTAATTCGTTGCAGAATCTGGGACGAATTCCTAGATTCGTCCCAGAATCTGGGACGAATTACTAGATTCGTCCCAGAATCTGGGACGAATCCAGGATTCGTCCCAGAATTAAAATTAATTATAAATACATAAATTGATTCCAAAACCCTACCTAGAGATATTGGAATTACACGAAATCGATTCCTACCTGTTTGTCTACTTCTCCTGAATTTATAAGTGCTCTCAAATATAAATTTAAATTAATATATCGAAACCAATGATTTTTTTATCCGAATTTAATTTTTTAAATAGTTTAGTATTAAAAAATTTATGTTAATAAATTAAAATATTTAATTTGGCCTCAATAATGTTTGATAACATTTTTATAATCAGGAGAGCTAGACAAACATATACAACTAATTTTGTGTCGTTCTGAACTCCCATTAACGTTAATTTGTAACTAATTTTGTAACTATATATCAAGATAAGGGAACTAACACCTAGGAATCGATTTCGTATAATTTCGATATCTATAAATATAATTTTTGACTTGATTTATTTTTTTATTTTTTTCTGGGACGAATCCTAATTCGTCCCAGATTCAGGGACGAAAATGTATATTTGTCCCTGATTCTGGGACGAATCCACAAGTTCGTCCCAGAATCTGGGACGAACCATGGATTCGTCCCAGATCCAGGGACGAAAATGTATATTCGTCCCAGAATCTGGGACGAATCTATAATTCATCCCGGAATCTAGGACGAATCCATCGTTCGTCCCAAAATCTGGGACGAATCAACTAATTCGTCTCAGAATCTGGGACGAATATTGGATTCGTCCCTGAGTCTGAGACGAATTTACAAATTCGTCCCAGAATCTGGGACGAATCCAAGATTCGTCCCAAAATCTGGGACGAATCGAGGATTCGTCCCAGAATCTGGGACGAATCTAGTATTCGTCCCTGATTTATAAAACTTAATTATAATTATTATTATATTTTTGAGGAATTCTGGGACGAATTTATTATTCGTCGCAAATTTTGTAACAAATATTAAATTCGTTGCAGATTCGTCGCAGAATTCGCAACGAATATTTAAATTCGTTGCTGACTTTTGGGACGAAAAATATTTTGTTGCTAAATTGCGACAAACATATTTCGTTGTTAAATTCGTTCCTAATTTGCGACAAATATTTTTTTTGTCCCCAAATTTGTTGCAATTTTGGGACGAAAAATATTTGTCCCAAAATTTCGTCCCTAAATAACTGTTTTTTTGTAGTGAATTGTGTATTCTTTCTTTGTTAGATGCTCATGTTATGTGTGTTTATTTGTTTATATATACTGGAATCTAGGAGCCCGAGAAGTCAGGATCCTCTCGGGCGCCTGAGTCCTCTCGGGCTCCTAGCTTCTCAGGCACCTGAGACCTCTCAGGCGCCTGGCTCACGGGCGCCTGAGTCCTCTCAGGCGCCCCCGATCGCAACCAGCTGGTTTCCTTAGCCTACAATCAAGGTTAGTCGAAGAACACAATAATATATAATAAATGCATAAATGATTGATAGCTAGAACTGTTTGATTCTAATTTTGGATTTCAAATAAAATCCTAGGTCGAACCAAGGCCTACTGTTCCCTCTTCCGGGGAATGCATCCTCACATACTCCACTCTGGAGAAGTTACCTTTTGCCAACTGGCACCTTCGGTTGAACTTTTTCTTGGCCTCGAAAACTCCCATATCTCAAGATGTCTGTACCTCAACCCGTCCCTACTTCTGTCCGTAGTCCTCGCTTGACTAACTCTTTTGTCTGATCTTGTGGATCAGGTCTTTGTGCCCAGACCTCGACCAAGACTTGATGCCCAATTTCTCGAACCAGGTCTTCCTGCCCAACCCTTAGTCAGGTCTTCAATGCCTAGCCCTTGGCTAGGACTTCATGCTCAGTTCTTGACCAGGACTTTGTGCTCAACCCTGCAGGTCAAGACTTCGTGCCTAGGTAAACTAGTACTTTCCTGCACACTTAGCAAATCCATTAGATGACCACACAAACTTAACGTTGAACCCTTTGTCATTATCAAGACCAAGATTGATCTAGTGCTTCCGGCACCAACAATCTATCATTTTTTTATTTATGGCAACTCAGTTCAAAAGTTATGTAAAAAATATATATCAGCAAGAAATGAAATACAGTTAAGTAATAAATTCAAGATGAAGGCAATTTTACTTATAGTTTGAAAATTTTGGAAAAGCGTTTAACTCCCCCCCTTGATAAGTTATCCCCCCTATATTTTAAAATATTTGCAATTTTATAAAAAACCTTGCAAAATTAAAATAGTGCATAAAACTCCTCTTGATTTGAAATTCTCCCACTAAAGCTTTTTTTTTAAAAATACAATTATCAATTTGAAAGATTTTTCTAACTTCTTTGAAAAATTCTAAGTATGAAAACGTTCATTACTTTGAAAAGTAATTCTAAGTATAATTTTGAAAAAATATTTTGAAAACTTCTTAGTGTCATTTAATAAAAAAACTCTAAGTTAAGGTGAAAACAGCTTTTGAAAAAAAAATAGAGTTTTCTTAAAAAAAATATTCTTTCGAAACCTTAAAAAATTTTTGAAAAAGGAAAAAAAATAAAAAGATTTTTTAACTTTATTTTTTCTACTCTTCCCCTTTGCCATATATCAAAAAAAATTATGAAACAAATATTCTTTGGAAGAATAAATCTCCCCTTTTTTGAAGAAAATTTTAATTAAGGAGAAAGTGAGAAAAGAAATTGAATATCAGAGCTTGTAAGTTTTGAAAACATAAAAAAAATTGAACAAACAAAAAAAACAATTCTATGTAAAATAATGATAAGTTCTAAGCAATAATTTTGGAATAATTAAGCAATAACAAAGAACTAATGCAAAAAAATAGAATTTGAACAGGTTAATATACCCATTTGAGTCCAAGCATAATTTAAGTCTAAGAAAAGTAAACCATGCAATAATTTTAAAAAAATTAAAAAATAATCAAATCTTAATTCCTTGGGTCCCTGTCTAACCTAGTTTATTACTTACTAAATGTTATAAAATAGTAGCTTTCACTTGAGTTAGTCAAGTTAAGTAGTCCGATCAAGTTAGACTTTCTAAGCTTGATTACTTAACTTGATTGATGTTCAATTATATTTATTACCTTAACTTCTTTTGATGCACTGACTTAAAGCATCTTGAGTCAAGACATAGTCCTAGGCATCTCAATCCAGTCTAAGTTATTAATCAATGTATCCTAATATGCATGTGAGATGTTGGCTTCTGAGTCTATAGAAGCATGCAAACTAGGGTTAAATCCTATGTTAAGTCCATAACGAAAAAATCTCTAGTTTTAAAGGGGGTAATTTTTGAAAAACTAAGTCGAAAAGTTAAATAAAAGGTTCAAATAACATGATTTTGAAAATATGAATTTTTGAAAAATAGTTAATAGTTTTTGAAAAATAATTTTAAAAAATGATAAGAATCATTTTAATTATCAAAAACACATAGGTGAATATATAAACTTATTCTACTAAGTACATTTCTAGTTGTCTTCTTAGTGAACTAAACTCAGACTCAGGTAGTAGTTTAATGAAAATATCAGCTAGGTTAGATTTTGAATCTATGTTGTTGGAGCAATTGGCCCTAAGATGGTCCGGAGTAACCATAGGTTTTGATGTTTGGGTAAAGGGTTTAAGTTAGGTTTTCCCTTGTATTCTTATATGTGTATGTTGAGTGTGCAGGTTGTACAGGTTACACATATGGGTTTGACTGGACGATCTCGGTACGGTGAAGGATGGCATGGAGGCAAGCTGGAGGCTTGCGTGCGCATCCGAGGGATCTTGGTGAGCAGGGACGATGAGCTGATGGGCGCGGACTTCGAGGCATGCGTGAAGGATGGCATGGAGGCAAGCTGGAGGCTTGCGTGCATCCGAGGGACGGGAGGCGAAGATGAGGAGGGCGCGAAGGCAATAGTCGAGGCTGCGGATGAGGAGTCAGTCGAGTCGTGAGGATTGAGTGCTATGTGAATGTACTCGGGAAGGGATTTAGCTGGGGACCAGTCGACTGCTCTGGGAGCAGTCGGCTGGTAGGTGGCTGGTGAGCTGGCTAAAATTCGAACGTTGGGGTGCAATGGTCAAATTTGGCTGGCACCAGTCGACTGCCCTTGGAGCAGTCGACTGGTGGCGAGGTTTTCAGCCCGAGTTCTATTTAAAGAGAACTCGGTTTGGGCTAAGATTTTTGACGAGTTTGGTCTTGGTTAAGGACCAAACAGTAGTCTTTGTGCTCAGAGGTTCTCATGATGTTGTGGTGAGGTTTCTCCACCCACAAGGAGCGACGAGGGCTAGCCGGAGGTTATCCTGGGAGTGATCCACCGACGGATTCTTGGATTAGTCACCCGGCCGGGGTGGATACCAAGTAAATTCTACTTGTTAGAGTTGTTTGTTCTCTTTATTATTGTTTCCGTTGTGCAACTAACAATGCAGGTACAAGAAAGATCCGAGAAACGCTATTCACCCCCCCTCTAGCGTACGGAATCGATCCTAACAATTGGTATCAGAGCTAGGACCGCTCTTGATTGGAATAACCGCCAAGGGAGCAAAGCAAAGCTAGAGGAAGAACAATGGAAGACAAATTCGGGGATGACATCTACACTCTGCCGGCCTATGACCATAAAGATTTCGGGTATTGGAAGTCACGGATGGAGACGTGGTTCGGGATGGAGTGGAACCTTAGGATTGTGCTAGAAGAGCCGTTCGAGATTCCAAGGGATAAGCATGGAAAGAGGCTTAGGCCTAGATATTGGAATCAAGAACAACAAGATCAATCCAAGACAAATGAAAAGGTAATGACAATTTTAGTTAATCTTTTGCCTAACAATGTTTTGAGTTGTGTAGGTAAATATCAAAATGCATATGAATTGTGGAGCAAAGTGAAAGAAATTCATGAGAAGCCTACACAATCTCAAGAGTCCAAAGAGATGTGTCAAATGGTTCAAGAAGAAGAAAAAGGAGAGGAATTGATTATCTCATCAAGTGAAGAGGAGGAATTGAGTGAAAGATCATCAACCTCCTCAAGAGAAGAAGAGGAGGTATCGACTTCAAGAATTGAGGGGGAGGAGAGACCCTCATCAATCCCGGATCAAGAGGAAGCATCCACCTCTTCCAAGGTTGAAGAAGTCAACCTAGCCTCCACCTCCACCAAAGCAAAGAAGAAAGAGCACATCACATGCTTTGGGTGCAATGAAAAAGGGCACTATAAGGATAAGTGCCCAAAAGGTAAAGAGGAGGTAATTCCTAAACCCAAGTCCTTTCAATTTAAATCTAATATGGGTTGTAGGAATGGAGAATCCCAAGCTAAGAAGAAGAAAATCCGATGCTTCACATGTGGAGAGCTGGGGCACTTTCATACTAAGTGTCCAAGGAAAGGAGAACTAAAGAAGATGGAGAATTTGAGAAGATGGGAGAAGGAGGAGAGAAAGAAAAGAAGCTCACAACAAGGAGGGACTACAAGGGTAAGGGAGGTAATTCCTAACCCTAGGCTAAAATGTAATTCATGTTTAAGTTCCTCTATCCATCATAAAAATAGAATTAATCGTTCATCCATGCATGCTAGTTTTCATGAAAAATGCTTAATGGTGCATAACTTCGGATTTAGATATAATGATAGGACTAGGATTAACAAGGTAGAACACAACCCTAAGAAAAGCATGCATAATAATAGACCCAAGACCTCTAGACCTAAGGATCATGGCACTAATCTCAAGAAGAGAAGGAATGTGCCTAGAAAGGAGGGTAGGCCTAGGAATGTCCAAGGTGGACATATGGAAATCAATGTTAGGGACTTGGCAAGGGAAAATCAAGCCTTGAGGTCAAGGCCTGATACATTAGAAAAGGCCCTAGAAAGGTTCACGGTTGAATCTAAGGGCTTAGACATGGTGTTGGGTAGTTTGAAACTCAACTATGATAGATCGGGATTGGGGTACCGGTCTAAGACCTCTAAGGCCAACAAAAAGAAGTATGCTGGGGAGGCATACAATCATGGTAATGAGGGTAAGTCCAAGGATGGCAAGGGAATGTCATCCAAGGGTAGAAAGGGTGACTTAACCAAGGACAAGGTGTCCAAGGTTAAAAAAGTTTACTTTGTAGGCCAAGAAACACCGAGGGCACACCGGTGTGGTCTAGTGTGGGTTGAGTCACCTAGGGAGGTGACTAGGGCTCAGAGCTCAAGGGAGAGCTCTAGGAGCCTTTGGGGTCCATGGCAAATGGATCTCAAGAGTTTTTTTTCTCCCAAGGAATTAGATGAAATGTGCCAAAGGGATTGGAAGACTTGGGTAAGTCTTAATCCTAGGTTTTGACACATTAAAAATGGTTTTAAGGAGAAAAAGGTGAATTTAGGGTTATAATTGGCAAAATTGGGTTTTAATGGGTAAACACCATATAATTCAATGATAGAAATGGGTTATGATCAAGTGTAAGAAGGTATGTCAAGAAGAGATCAAAATTAGAACTTTTGGAGAAAGTTTAAGTGATACGTTTTAGAGAAAGGTGAGTTTCGTGCCAATCCTGGGATCCGGAGTATATTTGTTTGGAAACGTATTTTTCCCAAGTAGATATTGGCTTCACAAATCTCTCCACAAAATTTCATAATTTTTGGAGATTTATGAAATTATCTAGGCATTACTGAAATTGGGCTGAAAAACCTGTAATTCAGGTATCAGTCGACTGCCCTAGGGGCAGTCGACTGGTAAGAGCCCAGAAACATTCTGTGAGTTTTGGGAGTCGACTGCCACAGGGGCAGTCGACTGATCTGAGGGCTGGGTAGGAAATGGCCTCGTGGATGATAAGAAGTTCCCAAAATTTAAACCATAGGAAAGGATTGTGATAAAGTGAGACTTTATGGGCTGATATCATATGGTTTAAAGGTTTTATGATTCATTGGATGGCCTTGGATGTTAAGACTTTGGAAGCTTCCATATGTGCCTAGAATTGGGAGAGGCTTGTCATCTTGATGATACATAAATGGAAAGGAATGAATTGAGGACAATCCCATGTGTTGAATTATGATGGGTAAAATTGACAAATACATGGAATTATGGGTGAGTTTCAATGTTGATACAAATGACCAATCTTTTGAGGGAATTAGTGGGTGTACCAAAAGTCAAACACACTTGTGGTTTTCATGGAACCATATTTTTCTAGGATAGAGTATATCCCAACAAGTGTGTTTGCAAATTTCTTAGACTTTTTCAAGATTTTGTTGATTTCTTATTGGCACTAGGGCAAAGGTTGCTTGGGAGCAATCTTTTAATAATGTCAAAAGGAGAAGAACTTGGTTATTAGGTTGGGTAGAACCTAATTTGGTGTTAGGAGGTTAAGTTGGGTAGAACTTAACCTAAGAAAAATAAAAAATTGGGAGAAGGCATAGGTTAAGGGGGAGGTTGCCTCCTTGTCTGCCTTAATTTTCATTGAAAATTTTGGATTTTATGTCCAACTTGGGAATGGTGATAGATACATGGTGGAATGTATTTTTCCCAAGTAGGTATGGGCACCACAAAGTTCTCTACAAAATTTGGGAATTTTTGGAGAATTGTGGAATTTCTGGCGTGTTTCTGAAATTCGGCCAGAAAACTGATCAATCAGAGTATCAATCGACTGCCCTGTAGGCAGTCGACTGGTCAGGGCTGGTGTGGGTATCCAGCAGCTGACGCGTGTCCAAAATGGTGTAAAACAAGTGTATGGGGATTAGTACACTGTGTTTAGGACCATTAGGGATTAAAAGAACCGATAATTGGGATATTATTAGGGTCTTTTTGATGTATGGCAAAGTGGGAGAGATGTTGGGTTTAAGTGGGAAACCAAACATATCTTTGCTAGAAACCCTAGTTTTAGGGGGAGCTGAGTTTTAGGGGGAGCATGGTTGCTCCATTCTTGGCGTAAGGGGAACCTGGGAAAGGTTCTTAAAAAGCCTTTGTAAGTCCAATGTAGGGGGAGCTTGGGAGAAGCTTTAAAAAGCCCGTTTTGGTCCATTCTTGGCGTAAGGGGAACCTGGGAAAGGTTCTTAAAAAGCCTTTGTAAGTCTAATGTAAGGGGAGCTTGGGAGAAGCTTTAAAAAGCTCGTTTTGGTGAAATTCCTAACTTGGAGGGTTAGGTGTGTGAAAAGTCCTAGCTTGGAGGGCTAGGTGGTGAAAATCCTAACTTGGAGGCTTAGGTGTGGGGAACTTTGGGATAGGTTTTAAAAAGTCCGTTTCGGAAAACTCCTAACTTGGAGGGTTAGGTGTAGGATGCCTTGGGATAGGATCTATGTATGCGTTGCATATGTATTATTTTTGCCATTGACTACTGTTTTGTTTTTCCTAACTTAAACGGATTGCCAAATATCAAAAAGGGGGAGATTGTTGGAGCAATCGGCCCTAAGATGGTCCAGAGTAACCATAGGTTTTGATGTTTGGGCAAAGAGTTTAAGTTAGGTTTTCCCTTGTATTCTTATATGTGTATATTGAGTGTGCAGGTTGTACAGGTTACACATATGGGCTTGACTGGACAGTCTTGGTACGGTGAAAGATGGCATGGAGGTAAGCTGGAGGCTTGCGTGCGCATCCGAGGGACCTTGGTGAGCAGGGACGATGAGCTGATGGGCGCGAACTTCGAGGCATGCGTGAAGGATGACATGGAGGCAAGCTGGAGGCTTGCGTGCATCCGAGGGACGGGAGCCGAAGATGAAGAGGGCGCGAAGGCAATAGTCGAGGCTGCGGATGAGGAGTCAGTCGAGTCGTGAGGATTGAGTGCTGTGTGAATGTACTCGGGAAGAGATTCAGGTGGGGAGCAGTCGACTGCTCTGGGAGCAGTCGACTGGTAGGTGGCTGGTGTGCTGGCTAAAATTTGAACGTTGGAGTGCAACGGTCGAATTTGGTTGGCACCAGTCGACTGCCCTTGGAGCAGTCGACTGGTGGCGAGGTTTTCAGCCCGAGTTCTATTTAAAGAGAACTCGGTTTGGGCTGAGATTTTTGACGAGTTTGGTCTTGGTTAAGGACCAAACAGTTATCTTTGTGCTCAGAGATTCTCAAGGTGTTGTGGTGAGGTTTCTCCACCCACAAGGAGCGACGAGGGCTAGCCGGAGGTTATCCGGGGAGTGATCCACTGACGGATTCTTGGATTAGTCATCCGGCCGAGGTGGATACCAAGTAAATTCTACTTGTTAGCGTTATTTGTTCTCTTTATTATTGTTTCCGCTGTGCAACTAACAACGCAGGTACAAGAAAGATCCGAGAAACGCTATTCACCCCCCTCTAGCGTATGGAATCGATCCTAACATATGTGTGTGAGTATAATTTTACCTCTGGCTACATGATCCCTAACATAATAGTGTTTTACTTCAATATGTTTAGTTCTGGAATAGTGAATGGGATTTTTTTATAAGATTAATTGAACTAATATTATCAATGTAGACATTAGTATTATTGTAGGTCAATTAGAAATCCTTAAGGGTATGCATCATTCATAGTAGTTGAACTACACATTACCCCAGGGCTATATATTCAGCTTCAGTTGTGGATAATGTAACACATTGTTGCTTTATACTGCACCAACTAACTAAGCTGTGACCCAACATCTAGCAACTTCCACTAGTACTTTTTCTATCTAGTTTGCACCTTGTAATCTGAGTTAGAGTAACCTAGTAGGTCAAAATTAGAAGTCCTAGGATACTAAATTCCTATATTTAGGGTGCCTTTAATGTACTTGAATATTCTCTTGACAACACTTAAGTGAGATTCCTTAACACAGATTTAGTACCTAGCACAAATACCTATAGCAAATAAAATATCAGGTATGTTAGCAATTAGGTAAAGTAGGCTACTTATAACACTTCTAAAATTCTTCAAGTCCATTAACATTCCTTCTGGGTCACTATCTATTTTAATATTAGTTATCATACGACTGTTAATGTCTTTAGAGTATTCTATTCCAAATTTTTTATTTAATTTTTTTGTATATTTAAATTGGTAAATATAATTTTCATCTTCAGTTTGTTTAATTTGAAGTCCTAAGAAAAATTTTAACTCACCTATAAGGCTCATTTCAAATTCGCTTTCCATTACTTTTATGAATTCCTTTACAAAATTTTTATTGGTTGAGCCAAAAATTATATCATCTCCATAGATTTGGGCAATAAAAATATTATTTTCTAAGGATATAACAAATAGGGTTGGGTCGATTTGGCCTTGGTTAAATCCCTTAGAAACTAAGTAATTGGAGAGTTTTTTATACCAGACTCTAGGTGCTTGTTTAAGTCCATATAGGGTCTTTTTAAGTCTAAAGACATAACTAGGATGTTCTTGTTGGTACCTCGATTAGTTTTGATGTGATCAACTAGGTTAAGTTAAGTCCTGTGTTTTCTAATCCCTCTGCTAAGTGTGCAAGAATTTCTTTGCATGCACTCCCTGATAGGATTGACAAGACAGTTTTGTGTGTTATTTTTTTTATCAGTATAAAAGAGTAAAAATTCAGTATAAATCGTAAAGATTTGAGTATAAATTGTTTGAGATTGAGTGCTAATTTAAAAAATTTGAGTATTGTTTGAAAAAATTTGAGTATACATTGTTTCAGTATATAGTAAAAATTTCAGTATACATTATCAAAATTTAAGTATGAATTGATTTAGATTGAGTATTATTTGAAAAAATTTGAGTATAAAATTTAGAAATTTGAGGATGTGAGGTTACATCCACCACATCAAGATTTTCACACGAGGGGTCACCGAAATTTTATACTCAAATTTCTTAAATTAGTACTCAATCTCAAACAATTTATACTCAAATCCTTATAATGTATACTGAGTTTTCACTCTTTTATACTCACCACATCAAGATTTTCACATGAGGGGTCACCGAAACTTTGTACTCAAATTTCTTAAATTAATACTAAATCTCAAGCAATTTATACTCAAATCTTTATAATGTATACTGAGTTTTCACTCTTTTATACTCAATTCATCAGGGAGTGAATGCAAAGAATTTATCAAGTGGGGAGTGCATGCAAAGACCAGTTTGGGATTGGGGAGTTTTCATGTATATTTGGGAAAAAATAGATTTTTATTAAAACATTTTACCCATTCAAGTTTAATATAAAATTTAAAATTAATTAAATAAAATTTGAACTCATCTTATGGAGAGATAACTTCATCGTTGTTCAAAATCAATGATTCAAAATCACCGATTCAACGGTTCAAAATTATTGATTTGATAATTTCTAAAAGACTGATCCTTAATCTTAACCGTCTATTATAATTCAAGGTTTGAAATCGTCAATTCATGATTCACACACAATTCACTACTTCATTACTATTCAAGATTATTATTATATTTTAAAATTTATAAAGTAACTAACAAAATTCTCTCAATTAACATAATAATTTATAAATTATTATTATTTACCTATTATTTGTATATAGATTTTTTTAATTAATTAGAATAATTAACTTACCAATATAGACTGTATGGATAGGACATTTGTCAATACAAGAGAGACCACCTAACTTCGAACCTTGATAGCTTTATTCTTTCTCTCTTTAAGCGTTGATTATAGTATCCAGACTAGTAATCTTTATTATTTATCTCTTTTGTATTAATCATGAGACGGATTGAGAAGACTCCGAAATAAGCGAATCGTCTTATACCACCTCGACAATATTATTCTTTTAATAAATTTTCATCAATAAAAATATATTATCTATATTAAAATTAAAAAATGAAAAACAATTTATATTAAAAAAATTAATTGAATCTTCGATTTTGAATTGTAATCGATCTGACCTCAACTTGATCGGTTATGATTCAGGTCCGTTAACATGATCAATAAGTAATTGATTCATTGACCTGATTACAAATCCGGACTGAGTCTGATTACGAGCTCGGTCTGAGCCAGGTTCGAATCCGACCCGTAGACAGGTCCATTTTTTATCATCGCGCAACAGCCCCGAGAGCAACTAAATTGTTCGATTGAAAAATATTTTGGTTATAACTGACAGACATCTAATTTATCTTGCACCGTTGATTATTTTGATTTTGATCTGGCTTCGCTATATATAATGACCTTCTAAGCTAGGGTTTCCTGCTTTTCGTTGCCGCCTGCCTTTTCACACTTCTCTCGTGTCGCCGCTCTCGAGTCCCGACCTCTAATGGCAATCAATCTGTTCTAAAATTAATACGGAGAATGTAAATTATAAGAATTATTAATTCGAATATTATGACTGATCTGAATAAAATAGAATTTCTTGTACTAAGGATTTGAAACTAAGAATTTGAAGCTAAGATATATTATATATCTACTATATTCGAACTAAATCTTGCGGCGGTGGAAAATTTGTGTGGGATAAATCAATGATCTTCCAAATTAATTGATTTGAAGTTGGATACTTGATTAATAATAATGATAATAATAATAATAATAATAATAACTATACTAAATGTTTTCGGAGTCGTAAGTTGTGCTGAAAAAAATATATTTAACAGGTATATTCAAAGATATAAATTCTAATATAAATTTTCAAAAATATTTTTTTAAAAAATGTATATGCTTAAGATTGATTAGTATATTTTTGGAAAAAAATAATAAAGAGTAAAGTAGTATAAATTGTTATAAAATTTTTAAAAACTAGTTATAAATTAAAAAACAATTATAAATTATTAATGTTAAAACGTTATCATAAAATATAAATTTTTTAATAAAGTAATAAAGATGAAAGTAATTGCTAAAACGTTTAGTTAATCCCATGTATATTTGGGGGAAAATAGATTGTTATTAAAACATTTTACCCATTCAAGTTTAATATAAAATTTAAAATTAATTAAATAAAATTTGAACCCTTCTTATGGAGAGATAACTTCATCGTTGTTCAAAATGAATGATTCAAAATCATCGATTCAACGATTCAAAATTATTGATTTGATAATTTCTAAAAGATTGATCCTTAATCTTAACCATCTATTATAATTCAAGATTTGAAATCGTCAATTCATGATTCACACATAATTCACTACTTCATTACTATTCAAGATTATTATTATATTTTAAAATTTATAAATTAACTAACAAAATTCTCTCAATTGACTTAATAATTTATAAATTATTATTATTTACCTATTATTTGTATGTAGATTTTTTTAATTAATTAGCATAATTAACTTACCAATATAGACCGTATGGATAGGACATTTGTGTTTACACAAGAGACCTACTAACTTCAAACCTTGACAACTTTATTCTTTCTCTCTTCAAGCGTTGATTATAGTATCCAGACTAGTAATCTTTATGATTTATCTTTTCTGTATTAATCCTGAGATGGATTGAGAAGACTCCGAAATAAGCGAATCATCTTTTACCACCTCGACAATATTATTCTTTTAATAAACTTTCATCAATAAAAATATATTATCTATATTAAATTAAAAAAATGTAAAACAATTTATATTAAAAAAATTAATTGAATCGTCGATTTTGAATTGCAATCGGTCTGTCCTCAACTTGATCGGTTATGATTCAGGTCCGTTAACATGATCAATAAGTAATTGATTCATTGACCTAATTACAAATCCGGACCAAGTCTGATTCGAGCTCGGTCTGAGCCAGGTTCGAATCTGGCCCGTAGATAGGTCCATTTCTTATTATCGCGCAACAGCCTGGAGGGCAACTAATTTGTTCAATTGAAAAATATAACTTTTTGTTATAGAAGACAAATATCTGATTTGTCTTGCACCGTTGCCATCTGCCTTCTAACCTAGGGTTTGCTATATATAATGGCCTTCTAACCTAGGGTTTCCTGCTTTTCGTTGCCATCTGCCTTTTCACACTTCTTTCGCGTCGCCGCTCCCGAGTCCCGGCCTCTAATGGCTCGATCCAACAACAGGAGGTTAAGCTGTTCAATCGATGGTCCTTCGACGATGTCGAGGTTTGCTTTCTGCTACACGAATTTCCCTCCTCTGTGCTACATTTATTGGGCTAGTTCCAAATATTTTGTGTTGTGAATCATAATATTTCGCATGTTTGATCTTGTTTAGGCGAAGTAGTAATCTGTTCATCCTTTTTTTTCCCCGATAACGTCTCTATTTCGTTTTTGTTATTATCCTTTCCTTTCTGAAAGGTTTTTTCTTTAGAATTTTGGTTATTCTGCAACTCATTTTGAACAGGATTAGTTTACATGAATATCAATATGGCATCGGTGAAATGGAGTTTGACTGATCGAGCAATTTCTATGTGTAAATCAACTGAAGACAGTTCACTCATGTTTTGCAATTGGCAATGATTTACTAGTAATTGTTTGATTAGTTCATCCTTTAACAGCATTCTACTCTGTTGTCCGAGGGGGGTTTAATAAAATATTATTGCAATGTTCTGCAATCGATTGCACAACACATTTTTATTAATGCTCACAACTTTGTTATTGGTTATACAATATAACTTGTGAGAAGTTACTGGATTATGTATCGACATATCAATTCATCATTCATAATTTAGCATTGTTGAGATTGCATGTTTCTTCTCTCTGAGCACAGGTCAGCGACATATCCCTTGCTGATTACATTGCTGTATCTCCACCCAAGCATGCCACATATCTTCCACATACTGCTGGAAGATACTCTGCTAAGAGGTTCCGCAAGGCTCAATGCCCAATTATTGAAAGGCTTACAAATTCATTGATGATGCATGGCCGGAATAATGGAAAGAAGCTTATTGCTGTATGCATAATTAAACACACGATGGAAATTGTTCATTTGCTTACCGATGCAAATCCAATCCAAATTATGGTTGATGCGATCATTAACAGGTAATCAGATTCTAAACTTGAATATCGCTGAATGACATTTATAGATTTATTTATTTATTTTAGTCTTTCCTCTAAAGACAAGATATTTTATGCTTTGTAAGCTTTAGAGTAAAACCAATATATGGTGACAATGTAAAAGAAAAAAAGTGGAACGGTCACCCAAATTTTCATTTACATCAGTAAGGATTGGTAGAAGCGTTCATGAAAGTGTTCTTTGTTTGATTCTTGACTTAGACTGGTTTCATATTGTGGATGGAAGAG
Source organism: Boesenbergia rotunda (assembly GCA_024364735.1). Taxonomy (NCBI): domain Eukaryota; kingdom Viridiplantae; phylum Streptophyta; class Magnoliopsida; order Zingiberales; family Zingiberaceae; genus Boesenbergia; species Boesenbergia rotunda. The sequence continues at coordinate 538,914 of JAGFNQ010001573.1, forward strand.
GAGGGAGTGAAGGTGGTTAGCAAAAGGAGAGGTGAATATGCCATATTATAAGTCATCAGGTTCTAATTCATTGTTGTGTTCGCTGTGACTTGAGTCTCTCTTGAACTGAATTCTTAACCTCTTACATGTCAGTCATGGTAACTCATGATTTGTAAATGAGTTTCACTCTGCCGCACAAACTGAAATCAACTCAAATAGAAGTATTAAATGACAATGGCCTTGCATTGTGCATGGACTAAGTTTTTAATGATTTGTTATGCAATGGCAGTGGTCCAAGAGAAGATGCCACCCGAATTGGATCGGCTGGTGTTGTAAGACGTCAGGCAGTTGATATCTCACCCTTGAGACGCGTTAACCAGGCAATTTACCTCCTCACTACTGGTGCGCGTGAAAGTGCTTTCAGAAACATCAAAACAATTGCTGAGTGCCTCGCGGATGAGCTAATTAATGCTGCCAAGGGTTCTTCCAACAGGTAAACCTTAAAGAGCCTTTCTAACCCTTTTCTGGGAATGCCTGTTCCTCCATGTTAACTAGTTGTAAATGCATCAACAGCTATGCTATCAAGAAAAAGGATGAGATTGAGCGTGTGGCCAAGGCAAATCGTTGAGCACATATCTTGCAAGTTTATATGATTCTCCAAACTTATGCTTTCACTTTAATTTTTTTTTTCCGGTTGTTTATGAGCTACTAAAATTTCTTGCTAGACGTGGCTGTATCTTAAGCTAAACGAGTATTTAAACGTGCATTTGTTTTTGCTAAGTTGGGACTTTGATGGGGAATTAAGTATTGGATTCTGACAAATTATTATTGCTTTTTTCACTTTTTTTGTTGGGAATGTCAAAGTTTTGGCACGTGTCCAATTACTTTTTAAAATTTAAGCAAACATTCGAATTGTCAAAAGAGATTTATTTATTTGTTTATTATCAAAATAGTATTCTATTCTACCTCAATATTTTTGGGTTATTTATTTATTTATTTATTTTAGTTGGTTTAACCGGGTTAACGAAAGTTATGGGATGGTTTTTAATATTACAGTATAGTAGTTATAATTTATATTTATTATAATATTGATTAATATTATATATCTTAACTGTTGAGTAGTTATTAATTAGGGATGTCAATTCAGATAGGTCGGGTTCGGATCGGGTTGGAAATTTTTTTTTTAAACTCTCAACTTAACAAATCCGAACCTGATCCGAATAATCCAAAAAAAATTAATTCAAAACATCTTTTTTCATTATTTTTTTATAATTTTTTGCTTTTTCTTAATATTCTATCACGATCATACTAATGTTGTTATTAATATATATAAAAATACTTTAATTTTCAAAAAAAAAATGTTTTAACCTTAAAAAATTAATTCAAAACATCTTAAACTCCCACAGGCGTTCACCGTTGTCGTAGGCGAAAATCACTGTTGTTATAGGTCATGTTGTTAAAAGGGGTAGTCTACATCAACAGTTACAAACCGTTGTCGTTTATAGTCAATAACAACAGTGTAGCAATAGATTTTCACCGTTGTCTTTTAATGTGATCGACAACAGGTTAACAATAGTATTAAACCGTTGTTTGTGTGTGATTTAAACAATAATTTAACAACAAATAAAAATCAGTCTTTTGGTTGAGGCAGCCAACAATTTACAACAAATACCATTTAAAAAATAAATTATTTAAATAATTAAACAATATTGAGCAAACACACTTCAAACTATCATACATCAAAATATCATCAAATATCATACATCATACTGTGCAAATATCATACATCAAGATCCCCAGTATTAGTCCAAACTGAGATAACATCATCAAAATATCATATACATCAAGAACCAGAAATTGAGATAAACAAATAGATGAAGACAGCCGCACCCCAGTAGCTTCATCTAAGTGCAGTCAACCAGATGAAGACAGTCGCGCCCCTTAGCTTTGCACCATAAGCTGATTCTTTCCCTTGGATATGAATTGTCACAACAAATAGAAATATAAAATGAGCATTCACAACTAAAAATAGTAGACCAAAAGAATCTAGAAGATAATTATGATACAAAGTTACCCATGACTTAGTCTAACAAAAGGATATGATAAACAGATAGAAGATGACTTTCAGTTTGAGCAATAAAAAAATTTGTGAAAGCAAGCCAAATTTGCTGGTTCGAAGCTTCAGCAAAATAGCAGAATGGTAAAGAAGTACATGTGTAGATTCTCCAAAATTTCAGTGAATGAGCAGTGCACTCATGGTATGGGAACATCCAAGTGTAAACGTGATCCCTATTTTTTTGCATGTGGTATGATAACCATGATATAAAGAATGATAACTAGAAATTATAAATTAACTGGAGGAAAAAATAGGAGAAAAAAATAGAAGCATCTCACTATTTCTCAGGCATGGTTACCCTTGTCAAGTGAGTCAAAAAATTACAGTTTCAAAACACTTGCATTTTGAATAAAGTTGTAGGAACTTAGCCTGGTCCAGAAAATGCATTTAAGGGAACATATGAGATGCAGTATACATAACTTGAATTGCAAAAAAGGAAACATTTAGCATGTAGAACAAAATGTCTTTTGGGCAAACCTCATTTGTGTTGAGAAGTAATCCAGCCTTCATTTGGTCCTTCAGTTCACTAAATTTATCCTGCATTTATGTACATGAACCCTAGATTTAATTCTGTTAGTGGCGCTGGAAATTTCTATGTGAACTGAAATGCATCAGTAAGGAAGCTATCGGCGATTTATCTGACTCCGACTAGAAAATAATTTGGAGAATTTAAATACTTGCAAGTCGGATAGGATAAGGATAAATGTATCTTTTTCTTAAGAATAAAGTTGCCTCTAGAAGATGGTCCGCCTTTATGCAAGTTCTTGGTGCCTTTATCAAGTTCTTGTATCGCCCTATTGCAGGATAATAGTAAAACAGATTTCAAACACAAAAAAAAAAAATCCAGAAAGACAATCTTAAAGGAGTGCAAATGCTTAGCAGCTGGTAGTGAAATAAAAGGAAAAGGGAAAAAAACAAAGAGAAGGTATTGATAATAAAGGTTAAAAGAGAAGGTAAAACAGATTTCACCTTTAATGCTATCACAATAATCACATCCAGAGAAAATGCACAAATCAATGAACTGATCCATAATGAGTTCTAGTTCTTCAAGAACCTGAAAGTAAGGATGAGATAAATACAATACTTCAATTAGCAATAAGCAGAATAAATATACCTTTGAATCTTCAAATTCCATCACGGGGATTTTTTTGGAACTAGGATCCATTAAGTGACGGAGAAACCTCGGCGCCCCAAAAGTTAAAGAATCCATGTCTTCTGAGGCAACTGCATACACCTAGAGATTAATAAGAAACAAATATGTTTAGGATATTAAAGTTAAAAAAAACAAAATGGAATATGTTACAATGCATCATTTTACTTTGTCACTTTTGCAAAGAGCTACACATTGAGCTTCTGCTTCACAGGGTGCCTTTAGATCAGAAAGATGAGTTTACCTACGAAAACAAGTGATAAAATATTTATATATTAAGCAATTGCATGCGGTTAAATAATAAAGTAAATAGATATTATATATGTGATATGAAGCTAAACCCACGAATGAAAAATCCAACAAGTGTCAAAAAGTATAAGCAAGATCTTAGTATTTAATTGAATAACTATCGTGCACAAAGCTTGTAATAACTTTATTATTACCTCTTTTAACCATTTGAATAGAGCAGGAATCTCCCAAGAATTTGTAAAAATTTTCACTCCGAGTCCGGAAGGAAATACTCTCGGGATGTTATCAGTAAACCCGCCACCAGTGATGTGAGCTATTCCTTTTACATCCCACTTGCTGAGAATGTCCAACACCTACATCACATACACAAGAGACTTGAGAATCAAAGTTTGGGTGCCAGTAAACCCAATTACTGCCTTAAAAATGCTCAAAAAGGAACAGCAATTTATAGGATAAACCTGCTTGACATAGATGACGGTGGGTGCCATTAAAGCTTCACCTAATGTGATGCTTTTGCCGCTGTTATTTTGAAGCTGGGCGTTTAGTGAAAGACCACTACGTGATAGCACCCTGTGGAAAAACAGGGGTGTCAACAACTTTTACATTGATGAACTTCACAAAAACTTGAAAATTATTGTATTTAGATGATGTAATTAGAAACTGCATAGGTAAGTGTTCTGACATATGGGCACTCCGGCTGATGGTAGAAATCATCTCTAATAAAAGATCACCTCTTCTCCAGATAATTAATTGTTTCTAAAAAATTAAGAAGGCCAAGAATATGATATGATTAGCAACCTTCTGACCAGAGAGAAGCCATTAGAGTGCACACCACTAGATGGAAGACCGATAAGAACGTCTCCAGCCTCAATGTTCTTCCCATTGATGACCTTAGTCTTCTCAACAATGCCAACAGCAAACCCACTCAAGTCGTATTCTCCTTTGGCATAGAAATCAGGCATCTCCGTAGTCTGAGCAAAAAAGAAATTGTGACCTTTTACTGCCACTGGTGGGTCTAACCACTTAAGTTTGAGCTCCTTTCTAATAGCTTGAGCTTTAGGTTTCTATTCAATTAATATTTTAATATTGCAGAAAACCAACTAACCACTTTAGATATAAGATAATGGTTCTAACCACATAAGTTTATAGGATAGTAGCTACCCAATCAAATATATATTAAGTCTTAAAGGAAGGCTTTATGGTGATGGTTGCTAGTGAAGCAAGAATATACAGTGACATCGTAATCTAGAAAGTGTGTGTATGTATTAGTTATGTAACACAAGTATTTTAGAAGGAGAAGAAAAGGCAACCAAGTGAAATAGATGCTAAAATTTTGAAACTGCAAGGAAAATAGCTACATCGAGAACTTATATGGAAAATTTATCATCTATGTAGAACAGAGCCTGCGAATCACACTTACTGTCAGTTTAGTCAGAGAGAACTAAGAATATAATCAGGATTTTAGCAGTATTATGGCTGGAGAAAACAAAAGGAATCATCAAGATGCCCACTGGACATTCTGCAGAAAGGAGCAGATTCGATTAAAAAAAAGTACCAGAATGATATCAACGTTATGCAAGAAATCCACTTGGTGGGTCACGAGCACAATAGTGTTGGATTTGAGGACACCCCTGACACATTCCTGCAACATCCCCACCATTTAGGCAAAACAGCAAACACCTTGTGAGCCGACGCAAGTGACATGATGAATCGATGAGGAAGAAAGGAGGCACCTTGAAGATCTCTGAGCCGGTTTGTGCATCGACGGCGCTGAAGACGTCGTCGAGGAGGTAGACGTCGGCGTCCTGGTAAACAGCTCGGGCGAGCTGGATGCGCTGCTTCTGGCCGCCGATGAGGTTGATGTCGCGCTCGCCGATCTCGGTCTGGTCGCCGAACTCCATCATCTCGAGGTCCTTCTGGAGGCAGCAGACGTGGATGACCTCCTCGTACCTCTTCCCGGCCATCGGCGCTCCGAACAGGATGTTGTCTTGGATGGTGCCGTTCTGGATCCATGACGTCTGCGCCACATACGCCGTGCTCCCGCACACCCTCACCTGCCATTGCCGATTGCATCGCCATACTCACAAATCTCAAACCCCCACAATTCCAAACTCGAAAATTAAGAATATCAAAACACTTTTACTTTCGGTAAAAAAACAAATAGTTATATAAATCCAAAAAGTTATTCAAAAAAAGGACAAACTTCTGCTTTGATGTGGATCTCGTACCAGCTCTCCATCAGGACCTTGTCCTGGTTCATCAACACCAGCGCGGCCATGGACACGCCGTCCTCGTTCTTGGTCAGGTACTTGCACGTCGGCGCCGCGCAATACTTCCGCCCCACCCGGCCGTCGGCCCCGGCCTCGACGGAGCACGCGACGACGTCGTAGGCGGCAAGGAGGCGAAGGATGCGGTCCACCATGGTGGAGGCTTGGGGGTTCTGGGTCGGCAGCTGCGCGACGATCTCAGCCGGGCTCAGCTTCGCGCCGTACCCGGCTTTAACCAGGATCTCCAGGAGGCCGAGCTCGACGGCGGCAAGAAAAGAAGAAGAAGAAGGGAGGCATGATGGAGGCCGCACATGTGAGAGTCCTTGTACTGGAGTCCATGATGGAGTGCTTGTACGGGTGAGGCAATTTGTGTGCGGCGAAGAGGAAGAAGAAGAAGGAGAAGAAGAAAAGATGGCAAGGAAGTTTGAGGTGTGTTGGGGTTCGGCGTTGTCGCTCGTGGCGAAGAGGAAGGAGAAGAAGAACGAGAAGAAGGAAAAGATGGTTGAGGTGTGTTAGGGTTCGGCGACTGTGGCGAATGCAGAGAATGAACTAAGGGGAGGTCGCGCGGCGACTGAAGAGAACAACTAAAGCGGGCATTTTCATTTTCGCGCTCGCTCGCTGTTGTGTATTACCACGTAAGCAACACAAATAGACAACGGTTATTTAAAAACAGTCATCGTAACCAACCCAATAGACATCGGTTTTTAAAAAACCGTTGTCTTTGACATACATACGACAATAGTTTTTTAACAACCGTTGTCTTTTTCCGCAAAAAAGTTTTCAACATCAACGGTTTTGGAAAAAACCATTGTTAAATAAAAAAAGACAACGGTTTTTCAAAAAACCGTTGTCTATTGGGTGTTGTTGAATCCAAAAAATCTTGTAGTGGTGCGGTGTCCTAGGGATGAGAAGCCGAGAGGAAGGATGTTCGAGGGGCGAAAGGTCGGAGTCAGATTCGGGTGAGCCTAACTCCGATTGGCCAGAAATCACCTAGAAGTCGAAGAAACAAATGGCTGATCAGTTTGACCAAGTAAAACCAGGTGCCTGATAAAAGGAAGATTTATTTGTTACTAAGAGTACTCGAACCCGAAACCTCATGTAACACATGTCTCCATTGTTAGATCGATTACGTCTTGCTAGAGGGGGGGGGGTGAATAGCAATTTTCGGCTCGTTCTTCCTACGTTGTTAGTGTGCAAGCGGAAATACAATAAAAATACAATCAAACAATGCTAACAAACCTATTTACGTGGATCGGAGATGAAGCTCCTACTCTACGACAGTCCGTGAGGTGGACGATCCCTCGATCCTTCGGCGGATCACTCCCTGGATGCCCTCCGGCTAGCTCGCGTAGCTCCTTGTGGGTGGAGAAACCTCGCCACAACCTTGAGTACACCTATGAGCACCTAAGACTACTAACAAGCCTTAACTAAGTTTGTTTCGTCAGAGGTTTCCAGCCAAACCCGAGCCTCTTTAAATAGAGCTCAAGGCTGGAAAACACTCTACCAGTCGATTGCTCCCAGGGCAGTTGACTGCCCCCACTCAGATTCGACTATTGCAGCTCAACGTTCGAATTCTGGCTACTTAGCAGTCGACTGCTCCTGGTCTAGGGTCAGAAACATTCTGTGAGTTTCTGTTCTCGCTGGCAGTCGACTGTTATATTCCCAGTCGACTGCCCAACTTACAAGAACACTCTTCCTCACTCCAACGACCCTCCTCCAAGTGTGCCTTTAGGTACACTCACTTGTCTTACCCCTTGAAGTCCTCTTCCACCGGCTATCGTCCCTCGGATGCGCACACAAGCCTTCCCTTGGCTTGCCTCCATGCCACCCTTCATGTGTGGCCTTTGAAGTCCACTTCCCGGCTTGCCCTTGGAGCCCTCCTCCCTCGACTCTTGTCCCTTCATAACTCAGCTGACTCTTCACCAGCAGCTTTGACTGTTGCCTTCACACCCTCTTCTTCTTCGACCCACGTCTCTCGGATGCACACAAGCCTCCAACTTACCTCCATGTCATCCTTCACGTACGCCTCGAAGTCCGTGCCCCGATAAGTGTTATTTTGTTGATCATTTCAGGTTATTAAATCCATGTTTGACCCATATTTTACTTGCTTAATCTTGCATTTATGCTAGGTTCTAGAAATTACTGCTATTTTGGACTTAATTGTAAATATCGATACATTTGAATTATTTTGCCACTAAATTTCTGATCTATTTTTATAGGCATGGAAGGATCATGGACCTAGGGCATGCTAGGTCAATCTTGAGTCAGAAGTGGACCCGGATCAAGTGATCAAGTTTCAGACAAACCTGGGCCGTCCGATTCAAAAATGGCTAGATTTGAGCAATCTGGGAACCTCTGAGGTGATCCGAGCTAGGGTTAAGGCTGATCAAGCACTCAGGTCAAGATCTGAGATTTTCATCCAAATCAGAGATCATTCAACCGTTGGATCGAGCTCAGAGGGCTCTAGACTGTCCATTCAAAGATCAGGTTGATCTGAGCCATCCGTTGCAAATCTGGAGGATCCGAGCTACTGGGAGGCGGATCCTGACACTTGATCAACATCATCAAAATTTGGTTCAGATCGGACAAAGATCAACTGTTGGATTTGACCTGAACAATCTGGGCCGTTCATTTCAAAGTATTTAATCAAAATTTTCTCCCCTTTGCAGCTCATCGCGTCTTCGCCGCAGTGTCTTCCTCGTTCGATTGTTCTTCATTTTCTTAAAGCTTTTCTTCATCTAAGGGGCGCGACCACTCAATCCTTCCATTAGATCAGGTTCTAGGTCATTAGGGAGACTAATCCGTGAAGTTTCCAGCCTTAATTTGCCCAAGAAACAGAGCTGATGTGAGGTTTCCTTGGCTCTGCTGTTTGCTATCTTCGATCTCGGTGGTGCATCATTTCTTCCATCCGAGCTATCTGGAGGGGTTCCCTGGAGTGCTCGGATCAATTCCAAGCCATCAGCGCAATCCACCGCAGCGAGATTGAAGGAATCGAATGGAAATTTCAGATTTGAGCAAGCTGAGCTGGATTTGATCGCAGATTGAGTTTTCCCAGTGATTTGTGGAGCTTACGGGTTCGAGGCTCGCTCTTGTGTGACGGCAAGGAGTTCTTGAGCTAAGGGAGTGATTGAGGCTTAGTTTACGTAGCGAATTTTCTATTTGTTAGCTGTAATTTCATTTCTGCAGTTAAATTTCAGTTCTGAATTTCTGTATCAGTTTGTTTGGATTTTTTCTGCATTCATTAGTGTTTTTATTCTGAATTGTTATTGGCTAGTTCGGTTGTTAGTGAACAATTGTAGTTGAATTCAGTTTGGTTTCTTAATTTAGTTCATGCGTATCAATTTCCAGTTTTTTTTCCTTTGCGTATCAGTCTGTCTTCAGCGTATCAGTCCTTGATTTGGTTACTGAACTTCGCATCCAGTGAGACTTAGTTCTTCTTCTGAATGTCCATTGTAGTTTGTTCCTTTTACATAGCATTTTATATCATCTTCTGCAATTGGTTTCAGTGCGTACCAGCTTTATTTCTGCAAAAATTTCACATCATTTCTGCAATTCGTTTCCATTCCTGCCAATCTGTTTTATTTCTGCAAGTTTAAGATTAGAGTCCCTGAATTTCGAATCAAGTGACAAATTAATCTTTCCAAATATTTTCTGGTAATTAGCTTTGTTCATTTGATTTCAGCTTGTTTCATTTTCGGTTGAGTCTGAGTTTCAGTTTTCAGTTTCTGACTTTCTCATTCATTCTTGCATTTTCTTTTACTGATAGCTCTGCTCTTCCAAGCTAAGTTAATCAGTGTCATTCATGCATTTAGTCTGTGCCAATTTCCCAGCTGCGTATCAATTTCACTGTCTCTGAATGTGTATCGAATGCAATTCCAACAAACTGGTTAATGTCAGTTGTGTTTCATTAGGTTTGCTTTTGAATTCGAGTTTCCTTTTCAACACATCAGTCATCATTCCTGCATTGGTATCAATTGAAACTTTAACATTGATTACTGCTTACTTACATTCGGTTAGTTTGAGTAATTCCCGCAGTTGAACACGACTTGTTTGAATTTGTGCACTTGACAACAGTTTTTGTTCTTCAATTTCTGCAAGCTTGCATTGGCTGATTAAGTTTCCTATTAGTTGAGTTTCTTAGTTGAAATTACTTAGGTTAAGTTCCATAGTTTAATTTTTCTTTCCTTTTTCATTGTGATTTCATTTCTGATTGCAACCAAAACTCAAATCTCATTTGAAACCCAAAAAAAATATCAATGACACATAAACTCAATGCTCGAATCAAACAATCTCAACTAGCCCTAGGAAAAATACGACCTGTGGCCCCTTTACTACGTTTTCATTCTTTGATAGCAAAAAGGGTTTCCAGCTTTACACATATCTAAATTTTGAGACCCACATTTGTGACACCTAGTTCGGGTCCATCAAAATTTTTGGCGCCGTTGCCGGGGAAGCTACTAGTTGAGTTGTTTGATTTTTGCTTGTACGCTTATTTCATATCTTTCTTGATTCATTTTTGTTCTTACTGTTATATCTGGTGATTTACTTTATTTGTTTCATCTTTCTATATACTTTTACTGCGATTTGTTTTTGATTTTATGACCAGGTCTACAGGTGGTGATCTTGAAGAATTTGACCCTGAAATTGAGAGAACTTTCAGAGCAAGGAGGAACCAAGACATACTTTCAGAGACCATTGATATTCCTTCTCTTCAGACTTTTCCCACTCACTCAGGCATTATCATGGCAGACCACCAGAAGACTATGAATTAACTTGCAGCACCAGACGACACATTTCAGTATTCCAGCATTGCTTATCCAAAGCTGGCTGGTGATTTTGAGCTCAGATCTGGACTCATCCACCTATTGCCCAAATTTCAAGGGTTATCTGGAGAAGATCCAAATAGACACCTACATGAGTTTCACGTTGTATGCTCCACCATGAAGCCTCAGGGTATTTCAGAAGAAGATATCAAGCTGAGAGCTTTCCCTTTTTCCCTGACTGGAGCAGCAAAAGATTGGTTTTACTACTTACCTACTGGGCACGTGTCTAGCTGGATTTCGATGAAGAAGGCGTTCCTAGAGAAATATTTCTCAGCCTCCAGAACTGCAATTATCAGAAAAAGCATTTGTGGCATTCAGCAAGTGGTGGGGGAGACACTTTATGACTACTGGGAGAGATTCAACAAGCTTTGCTCCAGTTGCCCACAACACCAGATCAGTGAGCAGTTACTCATCTAGTATTTTTATGAGGGATTATTGCAGATAGATAGAATTATGATAAATGCTGCAGCTGGAAGAGCCCTAGTTAACAAGACGCCAGATCAAGCTAGGGAACAAATTTAAACATGGCTGAGAACTCACAACAGTTTGGAAGCAGAGCATTGACCATTAGAGGAGTTAATGAGGTCCAGGGGGTTTCAAATGAGCAGAGAGAAATGAAGAATGTATTGGTAGAGCTCACATCAGCGATTAAGCAAATGGGTCTTACTAATTCAAGCCAAAATTCCAACTCCTCAGTACCTCCACAGACAAGCCAAGTGATGAGGGTATGCAGTATTTGCTCTAGTCAAGAGCACAACTCAGATTCATGTCCCACCCTCTAACAAGATGAGACAGTAGCGGCATTGGTTAGGGGACAGTTTCAAGCTAGGAATAACCCTTACTCCTCTACCTATAACCCTGGTTGGAGGGATCATCCAAATCATAAATATGAGAATTCTTTTTACCAACAAAACCCCTCACAACAACAATTTCAACAAACACCACAGCAGTTCCAGCAAACACAGCAAAATCAGCAAGTTTTCCAGCCCCAATTTCAGCCGTTTCAGCTAACGTTTCAGCAACCTCAGCCTCAATTTCAGCAATTCCAGCCTCAATTCCAGCCAATGCAGCAAGGGCAGCAAGGTTTCTGTTGGTGCAATTTGCACTAATAGTTAAACCTGAGTTTTGATGAATGACAAATAGGTTAAAGTTAGACTTGCTTTTGGTTTTGACCTCTTTACTAAGTGTGCAGGGTTGAAAGACTTAGGACCTGACACCAGGCTGAAGTCCAGGGTGGTTGAGTCCTGGCGGGAAGTCTAGGGTGGTTGAGTCCTGGCGAGAAGTCCAGTTGGGTTCACGGGGCCTGACAATTGGCTGAAGCCCAAGTTGGTTGAAACTTGGCAAAAAGACCAGGGTGGTTGAGCCCTGGCAGGAAGACCTGGTGGGTTAAGAAGTTGAGTAGAGCTGCACGAGGTAAGTGAGGTAAGTCACTGGAGGAGCGAACCAGTGAGGACGGGTCCTATTATAGGACTGTAGGCGCGGTCCAACTTAGGCCCATTTTGGTGACCTCGGTTGAGTCCTGGTTAGATCCTTATCCAGGTTTAGACGGGGTCTAATTAACTCTAAATGCATTAACTCTATTTTACAGAATTTATTTAATTAGATTCTAAATGCATTAACTCTATTTTACAGAATTTATTTAATTAGATTCTAAATGCATTAACTCTATTTTACAGAATTTATTTAATTAGATTTTGTAGTTGAATTTTATAAAATTATTCCTTATCTAAAGCCTTGGTGGAGGATAAATTATCATTTAAATTATTCGTATTTCCTTCTTTTTAGAGAATAAAATTATTCCTACTAATGCTTAAAATTCTCACGTAAAGCTTAGCTGGAAGGATAAAATCTCCTTTTAAATTATTAATAAAATTGTAAGAGGATAAAACCTCTCGGTTAACTTTTTAATATTCTGTATTTATATTTTATTTAAATTATTTTCTTAATTGAAGCAAAGGATAGAAACATTATCTTTTTTTAATTATTTTATCTTGTTGATGGATAAAATTTGAGCTGAGAAGATCATGCATCGAGGCACTATAAATAGATGCAAGCAAGCCCTCTAACAGATAAGAAAATTTGATTCTGGTTCAAGCTTTGGCGCTCTCTTGCTTCCACGCTCCTTTGCTGCGGTTTGTGCTTTGACTCGACGCTGTCCGACCGCTGCTGGAAGATCGCTCCCAACACCCAAGCTGCTTCAGATAAATCTAAGTGTTGGGTAACGAATTTTTTTTGTCTGCACTTAAATTATTTAAGGGGGAAGTGTAGGGCTGTTACACTTCGGCCCAATCTTGTATTCGAATCACTCTATCGGTAGTTTGTCGATAGAGGTTTTTAGTGGATTGCCCACAGGAAAGGTTCAAGGAACCTGGGCCTTCGAGTAGGAGTCGGCGAAGGCTCCGAACGAAGTAAAACTCCTCGTGTAATTTTTTTTATTTTTCGCTTTCGCATTTCGTTTTAATTTTTCCGCTGCGCACGTTATAAAAAGCATCGTACAATTTTCTATCGACTCTGATTTTATAACGAAGATTTTAAAAGTCACGTGATTCACCCCCCCTCTCACGTGCATCGGTCCTACAAGTGGTATCAGAGCCAAGTTCGCTCTGTATCGGTGCAACCACCATAAGAGCCGGGGGAAATCCAATTCTTTTTCGTTTGTTTTTGTGTTTTCGCTGCACGATCTAAATTAGGTATTGTTGCCTAAATTTAGATATTTTCTATCGATTTTACTCGAATTTGGGCAACACCATTTCGAGTCGTTTTTTGTTCCTTTCTTCTCCTTTTCCTACCACACTACTAATCCAAGACCTAGTCTTGGAACAAGTGTTTTTGTTGTTGTCTATTTCAGATGGCTCAAGGTGAAGGATATAGTACTGCCCGTCCTCCGCTCTTCAATGGGGAAGACTTCCCTTACTGGAAACGAAGAATGGAGGTGTACCTAAAGACTGATATGGATCAATGGTTCGCAGTGCAATCTGGCTACGAACCACCAATGGACGAGGGAAACAATGCACTACTGAAGCATGACAGATGGAACCTAGAAATGAAGAAAAGGGCTCAGATTGAGTTCAAAGCACAGAACACACTCCAATGCCGACTAACCAAAGAGGAATTGAACCGTATCGGCCCAACTGAATCTGCCAAAGAACTTTGGGACAAACTGATTGAACTGCATGAAGGCACCTCAGATGCGAAGGTAACAAAAAGAGATTTGTTATTGAATAAATTATTTAACATAAAAATGCAGGAAGGTGAGTCTGCAAGCCAACTCCACGCCCGGATCAAGGACATACTAAATGGACTCCACCTCATTGGGCACAAACAAGAAAATAGAGATATTATAAGGTATGCACTAAATGCCTTTCCTAGAAACTCTTTATGGGCATCCATCATAGATGCTTATAAAATTTCTAGGAATCTTTCCAAAATAATTTAGATGAACTATTCTGTGAATTAGAACTGCACGAACAAACTAACGCCAAGGCCGAGAAAGGAATTGCTTTGTTTGCAGGTTCTTCAAAAGAAGTCAAGTCGAAGAAGAAAATTCAAGAATCAGAAGAAGAGTCAGACTCAGACTCAGATGATGAGGAACAAATGGTTAACTTAGTAAGAAAAGTCCTCGCCAAAAAGAAAAGCAAATTCTCGAAAAGAGATTTCCAAAAGATAATGAAGCCAACCAGTTATGGAGACAAAAGCAAAATAACCTGCTTTGTTTGCAACAGAAAAGGACACTTCAAACATGAATGTCCCTACAAAACGGAGGACCAATCAAAGAAAAGCAAGAAGAAGAAGGCTCTTCAAGCCACCTGGGACGAGAGTTCAGATGACTCTGAATATGAACCACCAAAGAAGACAAGCTACCTCGCGCTAATGGCAACTGGACCGGGTCAGACTCGGAGTACGACGAAGATTTCGAATACGAGTCGAGTCAAGAGATCGGACTCTTTTCGGACGACTCGACTAAGGTATATTTAGATTCAGTTAATGAAAAAATTTTTAAGATTATTTCCATTATAAATAAAAAATTACTTGCATCTGAATCTAGGAATGACCAGCTCCTTAAGGAAAATCAAGACCTTAAGGAGCAATTAATTAATACCAGAACATTAACTGAACAAACTCAAAATCAAAAGACAATTGAGCTTGAAACTGAAAACTCCACTCTAAAGGGCGAAGTCCTAAAACTTAAGGATCTACTAGCAACTTTCACAACCCGATCCAAGAACCTTGACCTCATTCTTGGATCACAAAAGGGCATGTACAATAAATCTGGGATAGGATATAAATCAGGATCAGCCCAAAGATCCTTTATCTCCTTTATTCACCCCCGCAAAAATCAACGAAAAGCGTGGGTTCCGAAAGCTTACCTAACAAAGCAAGTAGGTCAGAATCAACTTTATGTCCCAAAAAGGGACATCCACTACATTGACCCTAGACACCCAGTCTATAATTTAGGAGGAAGCTCCAAATTAGTTGGCACCTCAAAGTCACCCTTTACCCGTCTGGGTACCTAGGACTAGTTTCAAAAGTTAGTCTGACACTTGACCTACTCAGTACCAGGGTAGGGCGAGCTGATAGTACGTTAGGGAAGCTGATCTAAGGAGTCAGGTAGGGGAAGACGTCCTCTATTTGGTCTTCTTAGCCTAGTGGAACTAGCCGAAGCTACCTCGCCACATCCTAGACTAGTTAGACCAAGGAGTTTCAATAGGTAGGTTAAAAGTACAACTTCCTTAAGCGGTTTTGCCTAGAAAGTGGTTGTTGATCCAATAAGGCTTCGGCCAAAGAAGACCTCTGTGCCTCGCCACGGCCTGGAAACCAATTATGGAAGTATACTTTTAAACTGCTTCTTGTCAAACCTGAATCTAACAAAAGGTCAGATTAACTTTTATAAATCAAACTCAAACTTATCTCACACAAATCATAGGATCCCTTTGATTGACAACTTAGATCAAGTGAGATGAATAAGGACAACAAAATCAAAATTCAAAATTCAAATTAACAAAATCAAAATTCAAAATTTAAATTAACAAAATCAAATTTCAAAATTCAAATTAACAAAATCAAAAATCAAAATTCAAATTAACAAAATCAAATTTCAAAATTCAAATTAACAAAATCAAATTTCAAAATTCAAATTAACAAAATCAAAATTCAAAATTCAAATTAACAAAATCAAATTTCAAAATTCAAATTAACAAAATCAAATTTCAAAATTCAAATTAACAAAATCAAATTTCAAAATTCAAATTAACAAAATCAAATTTCAAAATTCAAATTAACAAATTCAAAATTCAAAATTCAAATTAACAAATTCAAAATTCAAAATTCAAACTAACAAAATCAAAGTTCAAAATTCAAATTAACGAATTCAAAATTCAAAATTCAAATTAACAAAATCAAAATTAATAAAATTCAAATTAATTCAAATTTCAAATTCAAAAATTAATAAAATTCAAATTCAAAATTCAAAATTAATAAAATTCAAAATAAAAAATTCATAAAATTCAAATTCAAAATTCAAATTCAAAAATACATAAAATTCAAATTCAAAATTTAAGTTTTAAATTCTTTTGGATGTTTAAAATTTTCTTAAATTTAAAAAAAAAATTTAAAAACTTAACCTAAGTTCTAAATCTTTTATTTAACTGTAGGTAAATAAATGGATTATTGACAGTGGGTGCTCCAGACACATGACTGGGGATCCCACCAAATTTACAGAACTCAAGTACAAAAGACTAGGGATCGTTGCTTTTGGAAATAACGGTAAACTTAAGGTAATTGGCCTAGGTAATATTGAACCTGAGTCTGATTTTATAATTACAAATGTATTACTTGTTGAAAATTTTCACTTCAATTTACTGAGTATTAGCCAATTGTGTGACACTGGTTATAAGGTTAGGTTCCTATCCAATGAATGTCTGATCAAACACAATGACAACCCAAACATCACACTTAGAGGACTTAGGCACAATAACATTTATGAAATTAAGTTAACCTGTCCCTTAGAAAATTATCTTTTAACCCATAAGGATGAGACTTGGCTCTGGCATAGGAGACTTTCACACACTCACTTCAGAAAACTACCTAAACTAAAAGGTTTAGTTAGAGGCCTACCAAAGTTATCTAACCTTGAGTCAACCTTATGTAACGCATGTCAACAAGAAAACAAACTAGGTCAACCCACAAACCAACTAGTCAAACTCAAACTAAGTCAATTCTTGAATTAATTCACCTAGACCTATTTGACTCACATGGGGTAAAATCAATTAGTGGAAACCTTTACTGTTTAGTAATCATAGATGACTATTCAAGATTTACCTGGGTAAAATTTTTAAAAAATAAAGATGAAACTTTTGATATGTTTACTCAATTTTAAATTAGTAGAAAATGTTAAAAA